>BSBM01000351.1:6637500-6640000 GCA_027924585.1 Larix kaempferi | reverse complement strand
ATGATGATGCTGATGAAGAAGAAGAAGATGATGATGTAGATGTTGATGAGGAACCAGGAGATGACAATGATGATGAAGATGTTGATGATGGTGATGATGGTGATGATGATGAAGATGTTGATGATTATGGTGATGGTGATGATGATGATGATGGAGATGTTGACAAGGAAGGGGGAGATGACAATGATGATGAAGATGTTGTTGTTGGTGATGATGGTGGTGATGATGAATATGTTGATGGTCATGTTCATGGTGATGAAGATGATGATGATGATGATTATGAAGAAGATGATGATGGAGATGACCATGATGATGATGATGATGATGATGATGATGATGGAGATGTTGATGATGATGGTGATGGTGATGAAGATGATGATGATGATTATTATGAAGGAGATGATGATGGTGTTAGGGTTAACCTTGACTCGGGATTGAGTCAAAGTTGGTTAGGTCTAGCACATGGTTTTGGGCACATGGTTTTCTTGTAACCCATGGTATTGCCCCATGGTATTGCATGTAAGGAAGCCTTTATAAGGCTTGAGGAGGCTCCATTGTAAAGTGGCCTGGAGGTGAGCGGGTGAGCTCACTTGGCCCTGCTTGGCTGGTTTAGGTCAAGGGTAATGAAGATCTTCATTGAGTGTTGGTTTTCCCCACATGGGGTTTCCAGGGTAAATTATGTGTCTCAAGTGTATGCTTGTTATTTCTGTTTGTTTCTCTCGCAAATTATTATGTGTATGCTTGTATAACTTAAGAAGTGGTATCAAAGCCATGGTTTGGCATATTGGTATTGTTATTGCTTGTTGAATGGTAAGTGTGCAGAGTTGAGCCGTCTATGGAAGAATAGACTAGCCTGTTCGCAGTGGTTGGGTGAAGGCTGCACATGATGGTGGAAAGCCACAAAGAGTTGTAGCTACTTATGAGATATGTTTTTAAGTGAGTGGATCTGGTTGTAAAAGGACAGTCTGAGATCCTAAGACCGTGGATCTAGGATGATTGCAGAAAGGACTGGACATTTGAGATTGGTGGAGGAACTGCACTCAGCGTGAAGAAGGAGTCCACGCTATTGGAGGAAGAGCTGTGTTTTTAGGATTGGTTCGGAGGAAGCTGTAAAGGATTTTCAAATCAAGTGGATCGATCTATGGTAGATCGAAAGAGCACCAATCTCTTGTTTGCATTCAATGCCGGAAGCCGACATCTGTGAAGGAGTCGTTTCCATCCACATGAGGAGACAAATACCCGGGAAAATCCCCGTGAAGATAGAAATCATTGAAATCGGTGAAGATAAGTCTAATCCATGTGAAGCTGCATAGAAGAGATTGCCGCTGGCCTGCCTCTATAGCCATCAAGAGAGAACCTGCATGAAGAAATCGATGGTGTGAGAAAATCGGTGAGATTAAATGAATTTGTTGGATAAGAAATTCATGTGGAAATCCGCGTCTGCAAGAAAAGACCCTGCCAAGATCATGGTAAAAGGAAAACTATACCAGCCGTGAGTAGTGTGGGGAGGCGATCCCGATCAATGTGATAAAATATGCATGAAGATAAAAATAAGACATCCGTTGTGTGATGAAGAATCCTGCGTAATAACGTATTTCCATTGAAAACCCATGACAAAGATCGGTCAATTGCTAGTGTTGAGGTTTGCAGAACACGAGAAGGAGCAGAGATCGTTCTCTAGGAAGGGCCAACCGCCATCAGAGAAGAGATCCGCTGACAGAGGGAGAGCCGTTGGTGCACAACGCTTCCCAAGAGAGCAAACCTGAATGTCATGGAGTGAGGAAGCCACGCGAGTACAGAAGAGAGCATTCATGGATTCGGTAGCCGGTGGAGAAGTCGACTGCTGCATCTCGTAGCCGATCATGAAGGAACCCGTGTTGTTCCTGCTAGAGACTAGTCGTTCGTGGAGGAGTTCGAGAGGCCGCTAATCCCAACAGAGAGCCAGCCGTGAAGGATGTGCAGTGGTGGAGGAGGCCTCCTAGAGGAGCATCCAGTGGGGAGACCCTCCATTGGGAACCCACGTTCCAGAGAAAGAGATGACCAGAGTAGCCCGTGGAGAAGAGCCTCATACACAGAGGAGAATCGGTGGAGATACCCTTGCCAGGAGAACTGCATGAAGAGTCTGGAGTAGGAGGAGCTGCATGAATCGAATATGTTGGAGTGTGGCTGCGTTTGAGAAAGTCGTGGTAGGGCATGAATGGAAGAAACCCTAGCCACATGAATGAAGATAATGTTGCTACAGAAGATGGGGCCGTAGCCTGTGGTGATAGCCCGCGAGTGAAGAAATTGGTGGCTGCGACTGAAAGGAAGAAAGCCCTGCGCGAGGTTCGAATTTGGAGAACCATATCTGTTGAAAGTGGTTGTCCTGGACGGATTTTTTGCCTTGGAGAGACCACTTGACATTTTGGAGAAATTAAGTGATGTAGCGTATCGCTCTTAGTAATGAAGCATTTGTTGATACAATGCTGGAAAGAGTCATTAAAAAGGAATACTTGGACTG
>BSBM01000351.1:5202500-5372500 GCA_027924585.1 Larix kaempferi | reverse complement strand
ATGACGGTGATGATAAAGAAGAGGATGGCGATGATGATGATGATAAAGAAGAGGATGGTGACTTGATTTGTTGATCAAATCATTTATAATTGCTCTATTTCGACCATTGTTTCTTAACTACAACTCATGCAACTGTTCGGTGGTTGGGCATTGAGGCCACTTGAGTCCAAGAGAAGGTCGGTGAAGAAGAAGGCTTCGTGGAGGGGCTGCTGCATTTGCATTTACACTCAGACATCCTTCGATCGGTAAGTGTGCATAAACGTAGTTTGAGCCTTAATTTCGTGCCCTTAGTTTTATTGGTACAGCCGACCGTTTTGAAACTTTGCCATCTTTTCTAGAATGCTTATGCCCATAAATTTGTTTGAAATATTTGTATGATATTTACCTAGATTGCAATAGCGCTGCTTACCACTATAGAAACTATATTATATAAAGTTTGATCTTAGTTGTATCGAATTGACTGTTTGAATTAGTTGGTGTCTATGGATATGGTATTTAGATAATATGTGTCCATTGAAACGAGTCATCAAGCCATTTCGAAGATTGTTCTTATTAATTTGTTTGCTTTATCATTTTGTTTGTGTAAAATATCTGGTAAACAAAAAAATAGGGAAGGCGGGAGGAGAAAACACAGAACGCTGGTGGATAAAAGCATTTTGCTAATATTTTTGCATAGCAATAACGCTAGTGCGTTATGTATCCACATAACGCTAGCGCATTTCTTATAACATTGAGTGCCAAAACACTAAAATTTGAATTTAAATACAACGGGCACGTGTTATTTGAATTTAAACATAACGCGCACGCGTTCCTGGGTGGCTACTCACCCACTCCTCCTGCCCCCGTGTGTTAGCCATTGTCCTATGTGGCTGGTTTAGACTTACCAAACTTGTGCTAGGGAATTTTTGGACCATAGCTAATTTGACATTTTTGACATTTTTCTAAGTATGCCTGTTTTTCACCACTCTCTATAGCATGACATACCTGACCATTATTGACGAAATTTTAGGCATAGACATAATTTTTTATGAAGATTCCAAATATGTAATTTTTAAAAAAAAATATTGATATTTTCTATTTATTTCCTAATTTTCTTGTGTCATCACTCCGTTGGTCAAAAAAAATTACCGTTAGTGTTTATTCCGTAACTTTTTCATTTCACAACCATTTTAAAAAAAACTTGTATGCTGCACTAGAGGACACTGACCTCTACATCCTGTAAAAAATACAAGTCAAAATAACTACATTAAGACCTTCAAAGGCTGCACCCACATTTGACGTACCGTTCTCGAGGTTTGACCACTTACATAATTAAAATAAAAATAAAAATTAAACATTTAATTTTGGAAAAATAGTGTTGCACTAGTGCTACGAAATCTATACATGTATACCAGATTTTGTAGCCTGAAACCGTCATTTAGGGAGTGAAAGGCTGCACCCACAAAAACATATACCTTATCATTTGCCAAAAAAATAAAAAGTGACTGTTAGAAAAAAAGAAATTTGACATAGTTATGTAAATTTTCAATACTTAAAAGTTATATATTCGGAAACGTGACTCAATTTCCTATGTTTTATCTTTTTTACTCGATGCAAGATATCTTGTGTAAGCATCTCAAAAAAACCAAGTAAGTTGAGGGATGCCTTATTTTTCAGTTTTCTATTGCATCTAATGTGCCAAAAGTGACCCTTATTAGCTTGCACATGCCCTTTCATATTTATCAAGACTAGCTCATTGGGCACTTTAATTTGACTAGTTTTTTAGTATGTTTAATTAAAGGTTATTGGAATGCTCAATTTATGTTATGCTAGTCATGTTAATATGCTAATACATTTCTAAATACCATCCAAGCCTATTCTTGAGAATTTGTATCCCTCTCATCATGTTTGGGAGAGCCTGGAAACAAACTAGCTGAGCAGTCCAATCTAGCACTCTTTCTTCCTTTGCCTCCAAACTCATTCAAAACCTCCATACTCTCAGAAACTCTTTTCCATCATCAAATTAGAGGATTAATGACCTGTTGTCCACCTCTGTTTAATTTCAAGTGTAAGTGAATGAGTTTAGTATGCATATGTTGGTGTGCCCAGGAAGCCTAGCGTAGACTTCGGTGATTGCTATTGTTGAAGCATAAATGGCCCAACACATTGTGCATAGGAATCCGAATCTGTCCTTGATTCTTCTGTCCTTGCTGCTGCACACTCCCCAATACATTTTTCAGATCCGAAAGTGTTCATCTATCAAGATTTGGGTGCGTTAATCAATGACCTAGACTAGTTTCTTCTTCACTAGTTTTGAGAACTAGTTTCTGTCATAGAATTTTCTGGTTTTAAAGTTTGAATTTGAGTTGATATCCTCTAGGATCATATTAGGGATATTACAATAGAAGTGTGACTGGAAAAATAGGGCTCGATAAAGGTGAACAATAAAGGATAACCTAGAAGAGTCATTCTAGGTAAAGGATGGATCAATATATGTGCACCCAACAAAGAAGTGTTTGGTAAAAAAAAAGTGTCATATAAGAGTAATTATTGATCAAAGCATGTCATTTTTTACCTGAATTGGAATCCTATAAGAGGATCACTTGATAGAGGCACCACCAATTGAGAAATATGAAAAAAATGCCTAAAAAATGTGCACATGTCAGAGGAGCACTTGGAAAAGTAGTGGCTTGGAAAGGTACCATTGGCAGAGGCATAACCAATAGAAGAATTTATGGAAACTGTGTACACTAAAGGAGTTCCAGCTAGAGGGTCCCCAATGGAGGGATCTTGGTAGAGAAGTTCTCGTCAAAGGTAGGAATTCCTCAAAGAGGGGTGCTTGACAAATGTGCACCCCAAAAATGAGTGTTTGGAAAAAATACTGACAAATAACTGTTGTTCATAACTTAGAATTTTTTGACATGAATTGGAAGCTTGGAAGAGGCATAACTGATAGAGGTCCTATTAGCAAAAGCATGCTTGATGGACTTGCATGGAAGATGAGTGTTTGACAAAGGGAACTTGGCAAAGGCAATGGGCGATAACTGTGTGTTTGTGTTGTGATAGAATCATGATGTATTTATTAGTTGTGTTGGACCAATGCAATGCAATGCAACATTCTTGTTGTTGTAGTGGTTACTTTGGAGTTTTAAATGGATGATTGGTATGTTCTTGTGTTTTTAACATTTTGTGTTTTGGATGTTTAATATGTTGTTGTAAGCTATAAATTGATAAAATAAGTAATGGAGTGAATTAGTTTGGGTTTAACAAAAAATTTGAATGGTAAACTTATCTTCATATATAATCTCTCTATCATAAGTCTCGACAATATGCTTTGGGTGATACCTTTATTTTAGCGATTGAATGTTCTAGCAGTAGACTACATTGTGCCTTGTTGGAAAATCAAGTGGACCTTGGTCTTCCAATTAGAGAAAACATATATGTGAATCACTTTCACAGTTCGGGATTCAACACCCACTATTTATCTTTGACATATAAAGACTAGAATCATCTCAATCCTCATTCACTCTCATCTATTTATTGTTCGATACACCATTCCACAACAATAAATCCATGAAATAACTCACATCCACATAATCCCACCTTCATATTAGTATATATATACCATTTTAAGAGCCATTTAATGAAATCTTGGACACCTTATCTTCTTGAAATCTTGCTTGACTTCATGTTTTATGATAATTGTAAATCCTCTTCAATCTAATGATTGAAATTTCATTTATTTTCATACTCAATGTATTCATCTCCCACACTCTATCATAATTGAGTAGTTATTTTTGTTTCTAGGATAAAATATATTAATTGAAGTGAGAATTTTAAGTTTAGATATGAATCTACAAAAAATGGATCTTTCCAACATAGAATAATCTAATATTGTGATTACAAGTATGAGAATAATGATTTTGTTCATTCATTTTTTTCAATCATCAAATCCTTAATTCTCTATTCTTTAAATTGATCATTCTCCTTTTCTTAGTTTAATGCATCTTTATCTATTACTCTCTTTCACTTTATTATTGATAAATGTTTTATCAAGGTTAACATTTATTTTATGATACTTTTTCTTATTAAATCTTTTGAGAATACCTTATATCTCTATTTTCATGTACATTATTCCAAACTTGGAGAAATATATCATTTATAACCTTGAATAAGCAACAATTTTATTGATAAAGTAGGATTATTAAACAAGCTTATCCAAAATGTAACATAATTATTGTTATCATCGTACTTATGTTTTAAGGATACATTTTTGCATGGCTTGGAATTTGTCATTCATGATTTGGAAGAATTTAACTTTGATAATGGCTAAATGAAAGTTGTTTCAGATTAGATGAATGTTTGTTGAATTGATTTGAATTCGAACTCAAACTAGCCTAAACCATTAAAATGCTTATATCTTAAATCCAATTGAATAAAGAAAATACGATCTAGATATTTTCACATCCACTGTTCCAATGTCTAAACCATTACAATACGATCTATATATTAGACATGGACATAAATGAGACATGGTAAGAATTAATTTACGCAAGCTTTCAAGTTTTCCTTTTTCGGGTGCTTGTATGCTTCTATTTGCTTTTAATTCATGATGATCTACAAGGATCTGAACTAACGCATAGTGCATAGTATATTAAAACAAATGACTTTTAAAGCTTATGCAAACGACGCTGAAAACAAAGAGTCTCTCTCGCCGCCCTACCCTAACTTGACTTCTTTTACTATTCCACATTCTCTCGATATCCATCACGTGAACTTATCGTCCTACTTGAGATATTGTAGGTACATGGGAGCTGCTTAATCCACCCGACTCCATGTCTTTCGGTCCACTGGAATCTACAGATAAAAGGCCTGCCTGGCACCTAATTCTTCATATTTAATATCAATCTCCGAAGTTTAGAGAAGCACTGTTATTTTCAAGTTTGATAGCCTCTTTCAGCTCCGCCACTACTTCAGTGACGCTCGGCCTAGAGGATGGCTCGTCCTGAACACATCGAATCGCTAATTTGGCAACGCAAGTGATGGATTTGACGCCGTAACTTCTATCCAATCTCTTGTCTATGATTTCCTCTATCTTGCCAGGAATCTCATCCATCTCCGCATACTGTGTCACCTGTAGTTAACAAAATAATAATTATTGTTGAAAGGTCGAAGAAGATGTGCAGTACAAAATGATATTCTGATGTTTTTGGTCATCTTAATAATGGATTAAAATGAGTATTTGCTTATCAGATTCCTTACCCATTGAACAAGGTTCAGTTCCTCTTCAGGTAAGTTCAAATTTATGGGCTTTCTGCCGCAAATAATCTCCAACAAAACTACTCCAAAACTATACACATCGCTCTTCTCCGTCAACTTTTTAGTGCTCAAATACCTGTGAAAACATCCCCGTTAAAAACTTAGGTGAGGAAAAATACATAGGCGTTGTGCTATTAGCTATTAATCTAAACATCAAGATTAATGCAAGTTGTATGTGTCATATACTCTGGATCCATATATCCGAAGGTCCCTTTCACTTTAGTGGTAACATGCGAAACTTCCTCATCAATTGTCATTCTTGAAAGAACAAAATCGGACAGTTTTCCATTGAAATTTTTGTCTATAAGGATGTTGGTTGTCTTGACATCCCTGTGAATTATCTTTGGGATGCAACCTACATGCAGGTATTCCAGTCCTACAAACGGATATGGCAGATGAATTAGATCTACAAACTGATATAGCAGATGAATTAGATTAAAAAATTATTGTAATAAATACACAATGACCACGTTTTTAGATCACAGAGTATATATAATACGAAATCACTTGACAAAAAGAGTTACCCTGTGCTGCATCCGAAGCTATTTTGAGCCTGGTTTTCCAATTTAGTTGAGAAAATTCTGCCGAAGGACCTGGAAGGAAAAACTCAATTAAGTTTTTCTACTTTGCCTATATAATTTATAACATGACGTACAACTCAACTCAATTGAACATGTCCTGTGGAATCATATTTACCATAAAGGTGCTCCGTTAGGGACCCTCTAGACATGTGCTCATAGACAAGCATAAGTTCTTTAGATTCATTGCAGTATCCGAGTAGAGACACCAAGTTCTTATGATGGACTTTAGAAAGAAGATCAACCTACAAGTCAAGCTTTTGGCATGAATTTTACAACCACAGATATATAATTTGTATATGTAACAGCTTTTGGCATGGATTTCACAACTACAGATATATAAATTGTATATGTTTTTGTTACATATGCAATCAACCTAACCACTCACAATTTGATTAGACAATATTAGCCTGAATACAAAAATTGTTCGCCATATTACATGTTCGTTACCTCATTCACGAACTCACGAACTCCTTGTTTGGAATCTAAGGACAGTACTTTAACGGCTACATCTATTCTTTGCTGCAATTTACCAAGGAACACCGATCCAAAACCCCCTTGCCCAATCTTCTGACTAAAGTTTTGCGTTGCTTCGGTTATTTCTTCTAGAGTAAATGCGCGGGACTTTGTCGTACTTGGTACTATAACCACGGAGCTGTCTGCAATTTACCAATCTGAATTAAATTAAGGCAGTCTTAGGTTGCTTCAATTCTAGTGGGTATCTCTGCAAGTTGCTTCAATTCTTGGGGGTAACCTAATACGTGTTATATATATATATATATATATAATCATAAAATTCAATGTGTTATTCAAAATTATAAAATTCAATCTTCTTCATGACCTTCGTCCACGAGATGTTTCGATTCGTTTTCCACACACAACAAGAAAAACCATCTTTTAGCACCACAAGTTAGCACCATTTATATTTTGTGGTGTTAAGGTGGTGGTATTAACACCACTTACATTTTTATGGTGTTAAGGTGGTGCTATTAACACCATTTACATTTTATGGTGTTAAGATGGTCGTATTAGCACCACTTATATTTTGTGGTGTTAATATGGTGTTATATTTGTTAACTTTATTGGAAATTGAGTTCTTCCTCATCCAGGTTAAGGGAAATGCCACCTTGGCACATACCAAAAAGTGGTGCTAAGTTATTACTTGTCACATATACATGTACTATAATTACAGCTAGGATTGAATTATGAGGATTTCCACCATAAACATAAATAATTCTATTGTAAATTCAATAGTTTTTCATTTTATTAATTTAAATGAACAACCAACTAGTTTTTGCACCACAATAACAAGAAGTTCAATTATTCAATTTTATAAGACTTAAATAAATAAATTGGTGAAAGATTCATTTATGAGGTTTTGCACCACAAGCACAACAAGTTCAAAAAAAATTATTTTGTAATATATCAATCCAATTATTCATTTGCAATACTATTTATACAAATAAATACAATTGACAAATAAATAAAAACAACCATTTTTAATTTATTAGTGGTATAGATTAGTAGTAATAAAAATTATTTAAATTAAAATTTGACTATCCAATTAAAAATATTTAATCTTATTAATTTCTTTAGGGAAATTATTTTCATTATTAGGTTTTAGCAAAAGGCATGGGTCTTAGATCTATGGACATGGTCAATAAAGAAAACCTCTGCCTATTGTCCTAACAGAAACTTTTTAAAAGCTTCACCTTAAAGGTCAGGACCACACATCTTAGTAAGAGTATTCTTACCCACTATGTATGAGCATTGACACTATTACAAGGCTTTAATTGCTATGGATAGGTCTTCGTAAGAGTATTCTTACCCTCTATGTATGAGCATTGACACTATTACAAGGCTTTAATTACTATGGATAGGTCTAATGGTTGTCAACATGGTCTAGAGAGCAATCTTAGGCCTTAGGCTAGAGGAATCATGAGCATAGAGAAATGTCATGTGGGCAAGTACCATATACTGGTGCTAAGTGCATATTTGTCACATGGACATGTACAAATCATATTTAATTATGATTATTTGCACCATAAGCATCTTAAAAAATAATTATTTTGTAAATACATAAATTCAATTTTTTTCATTCAATTAAATGCTCATGATTAATTTATAAAGTTTTACACCACAATCACAACAAATTCAATTATTATTTTTATACTATTTAAACACATAAACTCACATGATTCATTTATGAGGTTTTGCATCATTAACACAAGAAGTTCACAAAGAATTATTTTGTAAATAACTCAATTCAATAACTCATTTTTAATATTATTCAAGCAAATAAATACCTATGATTCTTGACAAATAATTAAAGACAAGCATTTTTAATTTATTATCATTATAAATAATTAATATAAGTGATTTGAATTGAAATTTGATTATTCGATAGTGTATATTTGTATTGGTCTTATTAATTTTCTTGATGGATATTAGTATCATTATTAGGGTTCAAGCACAAGTTATGGGTCTCAAATCCTTGGACATGTTCAAGGGAGGAAACCTCTACCTTGGGCCCTAAAAGAAACTTTTAGGAATCTAGGACCAAAAAAGATGATCAAACACATGTCTTTCTAAGAGTATTCTTAATGTTTATGTGTGGATGTTGATGCCATAATAAGTTGTGATCACTAGTGATAGGTCTACTAACCCTCAACCTTGTTAGGAGAAGAAACCTAAACCTCAACCTAAATGAATCTTCTCGGGAAGTAGGGATACTAATGATTTGTTGAGCCAACATAAACGACATTTTGAAAAGATTTATGGCCTTATAATAAAGATAATGGGGGGCATTGGAGGACATAAAACTATGTATAAGTATTCAAGGAATATACATGATTAAGGGAGGAAACTCTGGCCCTGGACGTTAGAGGAAACCTCTAGGCATATAAGATTAACAAGTATACCTCGAACCACAACATAAAAACTCTGAAGGGTATCATTGGCCTAATATTGGGGGTATTAATGTAACTAAGAGGTGTTAAGCACTATATGTGGGCGTTTAGGCCCTCAACATTTTTTAGGGAGGAAACATAGGCCTTAGTCCCAAAAAAATATTTTATGCATCCAAGGCCAAATACAATAACTCGAACCACTACACATGACCTATTAGGGGCATTCTTTAGAATTGAGTGAGGAAATTGACATCATTATAAGGCTTTTGCTAGTATATATGGGTCTTAGCTTTTTGTATATTGTCATAAGAGGAAGATTTAAAACACACCCATGAACTCCCAACACTATCCTTGGCATCTCAGTGTTCATGTAAGTGACACTAGGTATGAGAACCTTGTACATATCCATGGGAGGAATCGCATGAATTAGGCCCTAAAGGAAGGTTTTAGGCATTTCGGGCTAAGAGCGATCACTCAAACTATCACATAGGATATCAGACACATTATAGTATATCATTAATATTAAAGTGGGATTTGGGATGAAATATGTGGTTTTGTGCACTCGGGATGGGTCTTAGAAAATGGTTGGAGAAGAATTTGAAATAAGTATACCCTAACATAATATTATTGTTGTAATGAGAAATTATCAAGGACATGAACCATAGCATACACCCTTTACAGTCTATATTTGGCATAAAAGTTAGATATGGGCACAATCAAGAGTTTTTGCATAGTGGGATAGATCTCAAGGCATTGACATGAGTCATAGGAGGAAATCAAGAGTTTTATTTAGGTGTCCCAAGGCCTTGGCAATGATATTATAGGGAATAATACCATGAATTTATCCCTAAAGAAACCAATAAGAAAACCAGATCCATTGAGGAAATATGTATCTAGGTTTATGGCCTTGGACATGGTCAATGGAGGAGACCTAAAGGAATCTTCTATCCATCAAGGCATAACAAGGTTTCCTCCACCAACCACACATGGCCTCTTAAAAGTAACATTAGCTTTTTATTGAGGATGAGGTGTCATTAGGTGACTTTGAGTAGTATGTGCATGTCTCGGGACCTTGGGAGCGACGTTCTAGGGAAGAATACCATGCCTTCATCCCTAAAGAAATCATTGATGCATCTAAATCCATGAATAATGTCTTAAAGCACCATACATGACTTCACATTGGTATCCATTGTACTATGTATCTACGTCTTGTGGACTTGGGGCCTTCGAGATGGTTAGTGGGGTAGACTTGAACCTTCACCCCTAAAGGAAGCTTCTAGTCATCCAGGGATAAGAAGTTTGCTACCGCCAACTACACACAACCTCGCAATGGTATAATTAGTTACTATTGAATATTTTGTTAACATTAAGTGGTTTTGATTAGTATGTACATGTCTCGGGTCCTTGGGAATGGTTTTCTAGGGAAGAATACCATGCCTTTGGCCATCAAGCAATAATTAAGGCATATAGAGACATGACCACTACCTAAAAGTACCATGCATGAATTTGGAGAAGTATCTATGGAACTATGTATCTAGGTCTTGTGGCCTTGGGGCCTTGGACATAGCCAGTGGAGGAGACTTGAATCTTGAGCTCTAAAGGAATCTTTTATCCAAATAGGGATAAGAATATTTCCTCCACCAACCACGCATGCCCTCTTTAGGGTATCATTGGCCTATGATTGGTTATGCCATTTCCATTAGGTAGTTTTGAGTAGTATCTACATGTCTTAATGCATTGTGAATGATGTTTAGGGGAAAATGACCATGCCTTTGGCCCTAAATAAACCATTGAGGCCTAAAGAAATGGACAATACCTGATGCACCATGCATGACCTTGCATGGATATTTGTGCCACTATGTATCCATGTCTTGGGGCTTGGGGTATTAGGGCCTTGGACATGGTCAAGGGAGGAGACATAAACCTATGGCCTTAACATAATATTCTAGCCATCCAAGGCTTAGAACATCACCTCAATCAACCATACATGGCATCTTGATGGTATCATTGGCCAATGATTGAGGATATTAATGTTATTATGTGGTTTTGAGAAGTATGTAGGTGTCTTAAGGCCTTAGGAATGATGCTCTAGAGAATAAGACCATGCCTTTGGCTCTAAAAAAACCATCGAGCCATATAGAACCATGAACAATGCCTCAAATAACCACACATGATTTTCAAAGGTATCCATGGAGCTTTGTATCCAGGTATTTCGGCCTTGAGGATTTGGACATGGTCAATAGAAGAGACATGAACCTTGGGCCCTGAAATATTTTAGCCATCCAAGGATAAGAGGGTTTCCTTCACCAACCACACATGGAATCTCGAGGGTATCATCGACCTATAATTAAAGAGGGTGATTCCATTAGGAAGGTTTGAGAAATATGTATGTGTATTGATGCCTTGTGAATGACATTCTAAGGGAAATACCATGCCATTGACCCTAAAGAAACCACCAAGGAATCCAAAACCATGAACAATTCCTTAAGATACCACATGTGACTATGAAAGGGCATCCATGGCTCTATATATCTAAGTCTTGGGGACTTTGGGGATTCAACATGGTCATGGGAGGAGGCATGAAGCTCAAGACCTAAAGGAATATTCTATCCATCTAGGGCTAAGAAAGTTGTCTCCACCAACCACACATTACCTTATGAGGGAATCATTGGCCTAGGATTGAGGATTTTAGTGCCTCTAGGTGATTTTTAGTAGTATGTACATGTATCAAGGAATTGGGAATGAATTTAAAGGGAGGAAGATCATGCCTTTTGACCTTCAGAAATAATTGAGACATACATAGCCATGAACAATATCTCGAAGCACCACACATATGAATTTTTTGGGGTATCCATGGCACTATGTATCTAGGTCTTGTGGCCTTAGGGATTTCAACATGGTTAGTGGAAAATATCTAAACATAGGACCCTAAAGGAAGCTTCTATCCATCAATGTCTAAGAATTTTTCCTCCACCAACCACACATGGTCTCTTAAAGGTATAATTGGCCTATGATTGGAGATGTTGGTGCCATTAGGTGGTTTTAAGCAATACACAAGTGTCTTGGGGTCTTCAGATGACATTCTATAGAAGAGGGTCATTCCTTTGGCCATAAAGAAACTATTTAGGCATCCAAAGCCATTAATAATTCCATAAAGCACCACACATGGCTTCATAGTTTGTCAATGGAACTATGCATCCAAGTCATGGGGACTTGTGGCATTGGACATGGTCAAATCCAAATAGATTTGTCTTCATCGCCCTATGAAATCCAAATAGATTTGTTCTTTAAACACCATGTTTCTTCCTCAACACTTAGTATATCTGCTTTCCTAGCTTCCAATTTTGTAATTTATTCCTTGTCCATTGTATTATAGAAATCAAACAGGATATTATTATAATGAGGCTCCAATTTCTATTCCACTTCCAGCAATTCCTATCTTAGATGTTCCTTCTTAACTTTCTCCCATAGAAAAACAGCTTTATTGAATATTTTTTGTTTCTCAAACATTATCATCATAGCCAAATCAACACCATTATACTCAGGACCTTCCCATTGGTTTCAAATCAAATTTTTGAAATCCCCATCCTTAAGCCATGTATGGTTAAGTTTGGTAAATCCTCATCCTTGGACATTGTTGAGGGAGTAAAATTCTACCAATTATGTTAGGATTCTTTTATGTATTTATGGCCAAGAAAAACACCTCAAACCACCACTAATGGTGTTGTGAGGGTATTCTTAGCCCTGTGTGTGTGGATATCAATACCATTATGCGATTTTCATTATTAGGGATGGGATTAGGAGCATTTTACATGGTTATTGGAGAAAACCAGGACTTAGGCACTAAAGGAATCTTTTAGGGATCCAAGGCTAATAGAGATGTAGACTCGTCAATGCGCAACACATGACTTCTCGAGGGAATCCTTGGAGTAAGAATAGGGATATGGGTGGAATTTGGGATGTTTTAAGGATTAGGTATAGGTCTTGGGTCCCTAGACTCGTCGAGGGAGGAATATTGAAATTTATATTGTAAAGGAACAATCTAGGCATATGTGGTCAAGAAAGACACTTCAAATGAGAATATAGGACCTCTTGATGGTATCCTTGACCTATGAGTTGGGATACCAATTCCATTATGTGGATTTGTGTAATAGACATGGGTATCGATGCCTTTGACATGGCGAGGAAAGGAATATTAGGCCTTAGGCCCTAAAGGCACATTTTAGATACCCAAGACCCATAACAAAGGCTCAAATCACCACAGATGGACTATCAACGAAATCCTTCACCTATGAGTAGGAATATTAATTACATTAGGAGGCTTTGAATAAATGGTATGGGTCTTTGGATTATAAACATGGTCTATGAAAAAATATTTGCCTTACACCCTAAAGGAAACTTCTATGCATAGAGAGCCGATAACAACATCTTAAACCACAACAAATGAGATTTAAAATCTACACTTCACCTCTTTGTGGGATATCAATTACATTAAGAAGTTGTTCAACACTAGGTATGGAACTTGGAACACAAAACAAGGTTTGGGGGGGGGGATGCTAAAACTTAGGCCAAAAAGGAAGCTTGTAGGTATCTAGGGCTCAGAGCAATAACTCAATCTACAAGATAACACTGCTCAAGGGTATCCTTATCATCTAAGTGGGGGTAAGGGAGTTATTGGAATGTTTTTAGTAGTAGGTATGTTTTCAAGGAATTTGGGATGGCTTGGGAAGGAACCGTGGGATATGACTCCTAAAAATTATTATAGGTACAATACATCAAACCACTACCCAAGATACGTATCTAGGTCTTGTGGCATTAGGGCCTTAACATGGTGAGTAGAAGAGACCTGAACATAGGTCCCTAGAGGAAGCTTCTATCCATCCATGGATAAGAAGGTTACCTCCACCAACCACACATGGCCTCTTAAGGGTATCAATTGTCTATGATTGGGAATGTTGATGCCATTAGGTAGTTTTGAGCAATACACACACATATTGGGGCCTTAGGAATGCCATTCTATAGAATAGGACCATGCCTTTGATCCCAATGAAATAATTTAGGCATCCAAATCCATTAAGAATTCCAAAAGGCACCAGACATGGCTTCGCAGAGTATCCAGGGTGCTATTCATCCAAGTCATTAGGACTTGGGGCATTGGGCATGGTCAAGGGAGGAGACCTCAACCTTAGGCCCAAAAGGAATTTTCTATCCATCAATGGATAAGAAGGATATCTCAACCAACCACACATGGCCTCATGAAGGTAGCATTGGCTTATGATTGAGAATTTTAGTGCAATTATATGATTTTGAGTAATATCTACATGTGTTAAGGCCTTGAGAATGATATTATAGGGAATAAGACTATGTGTTTGTCCCTAAATTAATTATTGGGGTATTTAGAGCCTTGAACAATGCATATAGGAATCATGCATGACCTTGTAGGGGTATCCATGTCACTATGAATCTATTTATTTGTCCTTGGGACCTTGGACATTGTCAACAGAGGACACGTGAACCTTAAGCCCTGAAGGAATATTCTAGCCATCTAAGGCAAAGGAGGTGGTATCCACCAACCACACATGGCCTCTTGAGTGTATCATCGTCCTATGATTGAGGATCTTAGTTACATTAAGTTGTTTTTAGCAATATGTGGGTGTCTCATGGCCTTGAGAATGATGTTGTAGGGAAGAAGACCATAACTTTGGCCCTAAAGAAATCGTTGAGGCATTCAAAGCTATGAACATTGACTCAAAGCACGATGCATGGCATTGGAGTGGTATCTATGGCACTATGCATCTAGGTCTTGTAGCCTTGGACCCTTATAAATTTTTAATGGAGGAGACCTAAACATGTGGCTCTAAAGGAATCTTCTAAACATCTAAAACTAAGTAGGTTACCTCCATAAACCGAACATGGCCTATTGAGGGTATAACTAGCATATATGATTTAGTAAGTTTGTTCCATCAGGTGGTTTTGAGATGTATGAAGGTGTCCTAGGGCATCCATAATGACATTATAGGGATGAAGGCCATGAATTTGGTTCTAAAGAAACCATTGAGGCATCTAGAGACATGGATAATTCTTCAAAGAATCACACATGAGTTTCCATGGGTATCCATGGTGTTATGTATCTAGATCTTGTGGTCATAGGGCCTTGGTCATGGTAATGGAGGAGACCTGCAACTCAATTGCTAAAGGAATATTCTAACCATGCAAGGCTATGAAGGTTTCATCCAAAAGTGGTAAACTCCATTCTTAAAAAAAATAAAAAAATATTGATGACCCATTTCAAACCAATTCTCATAATTTACTCCATAAACGAGATGACCCAAGCCACAAAACCATGAGTCGAACCCTTTTTCTCATGGTAAATATCTTTTAAATCCCCTTCTATAACCAAAGCAAAAGTACTCAAGTCCACTTTATTTCCTTTTAATAAAATATTTAAACAATAATGGTCTCGTGATGTGCCCGGGATGATCGCAGTACCCATGTTTAAAAGTCGACGTTTTGAACCTTAATCACGGTTCATAATCACGACAATGAGTCAAGGTGAGGAATATCATTTCTAGACCTATTAATATCCACTTTGTTTGAGAGAACTATGAACCCAAGGTGGGCTAAAACCCTAACCCTAAATGTTTCTAAGAAAAAATCATATAATTTGTTATGTAGTCTAATGTTTTAGAATTTTTTTTTTTTAATATATATATATATATTTTCCTATGTTGTTCTAAAATTCATATTGTTATATTATTATCGTATGCAGATATAATTTGATGTAAATTTTAGATTTATTTATTTGTTGATTTAAAAGTAGTAAACTTTTTAAGTTTTATTATTAATTTATTTAGATTAATACACTATGTTTTATTAATTCATTTTATTTTATTTGTTATATAATAACCTAATTTTTTTTATTATGTTTAATTATTAAGAATATATAATATCTAGGTTATATTGTAATATAATATATGATATTATAATAATGAGTATTGTTTTTTTCCTTGGAAATAATAATGAGTATTGTTATAACCTAATAATAATTAATAATTAATTTAATAATTATCAATCTATTTAAATTATTTATTTTTTTAATTTATTTTTAAGAAATTATAAAAAAATTAGAATTTTCAAAATTTAAAAACTTTTTAAAAATTATAAATAATTTAATTTGACAAATAACAAAATTGTTATTAATATTATTTATTTCTTTGAAATTTTCTAAAGAATGAATAACTTAGGAAGAAGGCTAAATTAACATAACGAACGTTTTCTCTAGCTTTCCATATTCCCGATTAGATTTATAGAAAATATCACATAACCATCCAAAACATAAAATATGAGCAGCTACATTTCTTTGCTGAGGCTACAGGGATTTTCACTGGATTTTCATTGTTCACTGGTGTGGCTGAAGCTAAAGGGGTTGACAGCCACATTTCTCTGCCCTTTTCACGGGTGAGGTTGAGGCTACAGAGATTTTCACTAGTCACCGGTGTGGCTGAGGCTAAAGGGGTTTTCCCTGTTCACAGGTGCGGCTGAGGCTACAGGGGGTGCAGCTGAGGCTACACGGGTTTGAGCCGCAAGGGTTTGAGATAGCTTGCCGTTTCAGAGCAATGCCCTATGTTAGTGGTGGCAAGTTCCCTTTCTTCACAAGTGTTGTCTTTGACCCTTCTGCTAGGGTTTTCATCTTTTGACATATTATATTTTTATTTTGATAATGATTCCCATGCCGTCTAGAGTGTGAGAGAGCTTCAAAAATTGTCTTCCACTATGGGAAATCGCAAAGCTCCTTCATTCCATAACACTCTGTGAGATCAATAGATTCTTCTTCCCAATAATTCCAGTGTTATGATCATTCAAGTGAGGAATTTATCTCAAGCAAAGAATCTTTGTGCAAATAAATCCCCTTTTATTTCTTCTTTCTTTGATTTAACTGTTAAAACCTCAAATATCAGCTCGCTCACTCGAATTTGATCTCCACTCACTCGAAGGCAGCAGTTGGGATGGCGTAGAAGCGTGCCAAGATTCAATCTCAGCACTGGATCATTGTGTCATGCTGATATAAGAGGGAAAAATAAAAATCGACTTTGAGGGCATCATGGTGACATCGACTTGTGTGAGAGAGAGAGCAGCTGAAGTGTGAAGTGAAAAGGGCAGCAATTAAATCGAGCATCCATCAGACATCCAACACTGAGTTATCAAGCAAAGAAGGAGGCCGATTTTTTCTGTGTATACCAGGCTGTACAAGCCCTAAGGGAAGGGCCGTACAGGCCGTACATCTCAGCCATACGTAACAGGAAAGAGGCCGAGTTTTGTAGCAGCAACCGTACAATCTGTCCAAAGGTCTGTACGATAGAGTCTCAGGCAGAGAGAAACTCATTTTGAGCTGGGTTGAAAAGCTGACGGTGTGCCCTAAATTCTGGGTGATGTATTTTTTGCTGTAACAGTCATTTCTGAAGCATTTCTGTAGCTGCTATAGTAAAATCTCTCACATCCTTGCTGGTTTTCCCCACACTGTGGTTTCCAGGGTATATTGTTGTGTTCAAGTGTGATTGGTTCTCATTTTTTCTGCTGTTCATTTGTTTACAGTTAGTGACTCAGCTGTATTTTGCCTTAATTAATCAGTTGCAGAAATTTAAATGTATGTGTAACTGTGAATATAACTAGGAAAGTGAAATGTGCTGCTGGGTCTTTCTAAACTAACACAATGTATCTAGATAGGTTAAGGGAGAGGGAGAGAACAAGGATGATAGAAGCAGTAATTGAAGAGGGATAAAAGGGAAATAGAAGCAGAGGCAAGGGAAGTGGTTCTGATCACTGTAGGCTCAATCTTGATTGGCCTGTTCGATAGAATTAAATGAATTGCCTACAATATGGGTTGTGTCTTCGGTGCCTGCTATATTTCTCCATAGCTCTGATCGTGGTGACACCTTGGCTTGCAAAAGCAAGGATTCGCCATTACCAGTGGACTGTGAGATATGAGTATAAATCTCCTGACTGTTACGAGAAATTGGTGATCACTGTCAATGGGCAGTTTCCAGGCCCAACCATAAAGGCCCAGGAGGGCGACATCATCTACGTTGAGCTCACTAATCAACTATGAGTATAAATATCCTGACTGTTACGAGAAATTGGTGATCACTTTCAATGGGCAGTTTCCAGGCCCAACCATAAAGGCCCAGGAGGGCGACACCATCTACTTTGAGCTCACTAATCAACTAGAAACTGAGAATGTTGCACGGTATCCGCCAGGTATTTAATCTCCATCTTCCTGTACAAATTGCCTTGGATTGATGCGTTTATATTTTACATTTAAATTTTGGAAAAAAGGGAAAGCACTTCTTCCTCCGACATGAAACAATTCAGCTGTCAAGATTTAGGTCGTACCATTTAACTTATGGTCTATAAAAGTTTGGTTACAAATCCCGCAAATTAAGAAATTAACTCATAATCTATAATTATCTGTAACAGATAATTAGTTAATTACAGTTAACTCATAATCTATGAACATTCTACCACAAGTTAATTTGCATTTGACCACATGTTGTTAATTACCTGTTATCTAGTCCCTAACTAATTAGTTTCTCTGCAGTATGGAACACCATGGAGTGATGGAACCTCACAAGTTGCACAATGCCCTATCCTGCTGGGAGAGACATTTATCTACAAATTTATAGTGGATAGAGTAAGCATTAAAGTTTCATTACACAAAACCACACCCAATTCAAATTGTTTTATATCATCGTATTCATGATTATTTCTGGCATAATTATATCGTGCAGCCTGGAAAATTATTTCTACCATGGCCATTATGGAATGCAAAGGACAGTGGGTTTGCATGGATCTATTCAAGTAGTCGTGCTGAAGGCATGAAGGAACACTTGTCTTACCACAAAGAACTCAGTGTTCTATTGAGCGATTGGTGGCATAAAAGCCATGTTGAACAAGCCACAAACTTGTCTTCCATCAAGTTTGTCTGGGTTAAAGAACCCCAGGTGACAAGCTACTACAAATTATCACTTGTTCAACATATAATGGATGAAAAAAAATCTTATGAAATCTATCAACAAAGAATTAATTATTGTTTGGTTTTATAATATTGCCAGTTTGGTTTACTAACTTCTATTTATCCACACCTACTCTTTTATATATGTGGATTTGAGATGAATCTCTACCAGTACCGGTACTTCTCAGTTCTCCTTAGAATAGTAATACAACAAGTCTACTTTTATGATCAGGGTCTATTTGGACTACTAATTAGTAGTGATTTCGGTGATCATGTTGAGGATAGTCGCTGCTTATTGAGGGGCGTGGATCCTACAATTGCTCGCTGGTGAACCCCATAAGCAATTCAGCAGGAACTGGAAAACATATCGACTGCGAATTGTTAGTGCAGCTTCATTATCTTCATTGAATTTCCTTATTGAGGTATATTCCCTTCGGATCAGTAGTCATAAGATTTTTATACAAGTTAGCATATGATTTTTCTACAAGTTACGTTGCAAACTTATAGTTGGTATATCTGAAGAACTCAGTGTTCTATTGAGCGATTGGTGGCATAAAAGCCATGTTGAACAAGCCACAAACTTGTCTTCCATCAAGTTTGTCTGGGTTAAGGAACCCCAGGTGACAAGCTACTACAAATTATCACTTGTTTAACATATAATGGATGAAAAAATATCTTATGAAATCTATCAACAAAGAATTAATTATTGTTTGGTTTTATAATATTGCCAGTTTGGTTTACTAACTTCTATTTATCCACACCTGCTCTTTTATATATGTGGATTTGAGATGAATCTCTACCAGTACCGGTACTTCTCAGTTCTCCTTAGAATAGTAATACAACAAGTCTACTTTTATGATCAGGGTCTATTTGGACTACTAATTAGTAGTGATTTCGGTGATCATGTTGAGGATAGTCGCTGCTTATTGAGGGGCGTGGATCCTACAACTGCTCGCTGGTGAACTCCATAAGCAATTCAGCAGGAACTGGCAAACATATCGACTGCGAATTGTTAGTGCAGCTTCATTATCTTCATTGAATTTCCTTATTGAGGTATATTCCCTTCGGATCAGTAGTCATAAGATTTTTATACAAGTTAGCATATGATTTTTCTACAAGTTACGTTGCAAACTTATAGTTGGTATATCTGAAGAACTCAGTGTTCTATTGAGCGATTGGTGGCATAAAAGCCATGTTGAACAAGCCACAAACTTGTCTTCCATCAAGTTTGTCTGGGTTAAGGAACCCCAGGTGACAAGCTACTACAAATTATCACTTGTTTAACATATAATGGATGAAAAAAAATCTTATGAAATCTATCAACAAAGAATTAATTATTGTTTGGTTTTATAATATTGCCAGTTTGGTTTACTAACTTCTATTTATCCACACCTGCTCTTTTATATATGTGGATTTGAGATGAATCTCTACCAGTACCGGTACTTCTCAGTTCTCCTTAGAATAGTAATACAACAAGTCTACTTTTATGATCAGGGTCTATTTGGACTACTAATTAGTAGTGATTTCGGTGATCATGTTGAGGATAGTCGCTGCTTATTGAGGGGCGTGGATCCTACAATTGCTCGCTGGTGAACTCCATAAGCAATTCAGCAGGAACTGGCAAACATATCGACTGCGAATTGTTAGTGCAGCTTCATTATCTTCATTGAATTTCCTTATTGAGGTATATTCCCTTCGGATCAGTAGTCATAAGATTTTTATACAAGTTAGCATATGATTTTTCTACAAGTTACGTTGCAAACTTATAGTTGGTATATCTGAAGATTTTCATTTGCTTGAATAAGGTTTTAGATATGTATTATTAACCTTTGCAATTTTTAGGTGTATATGAAGATGAAAAAACTCACATCAGCACCAGAGTTGCAGAGTTGCAGGAACAATGTAAGACAATATATATCCCTTTCTATTCCTTACAGAGATTATATAGAGATTTTTTGGTTTGGTTGTTTTACTGAATCGGATAGGTTATTATGTTCCCATGTATAGAAAGGCCTTTCTCATGATGTTAATACAATGTTTGGAGTCTGGACAACATCAGATTTCAAGCTCTGTTTCTCGTCATAGTTAATGTAGTAATTGAAATAGCATAAGAAAAACAATATATGGTTAGTACAGCTCAATATACTTCACAATTTTTACAAGTTGATCAATCAATTTGAAGTCATCTAATGAAAAAGCATGACATTTTGACTTACCTGAGCATCAATATCAATTTCATGAAAGAATAACAAAAATTTAGTTGTAATTTTCAGTGAGTACATGGCTCGAGAGTATGCCTTGCGTGGTCACCTTACTGAGAAAGCGGATATTTTCAACTTTGGAGTAGTCGCTCTTGAAGCTGCTAGCAATAGATCTCATGAAGACAGGAGTTTGCCAGATGACATGGTCTATCTTTTGGATTGGGTACGGAATTCTTCTGAAATCCCAAACATAATTGATTTGTTTATATTTACTTTCTCACAGAAATATTTAAAATTATTTTGTCATGTACCAAGGCACTGCAGATGTTAGGAAAAACTCTCTCTGTAATACATGTCCATGTCTAATATTATTCGTCATTGAAGTGCAGACTTGGCATTTGTATGAGGAGAACAGATTGCTAGATTTAGTGGACACTAGCATGCTTTTGAGCTATTTTGAAGAAGAAGTGTTGAGGTTTATTCACATGGGTCTTTTGTGCACACAAGCAACTCCCTCTCAAGGACCTTCCATGTCTCGAGTGGTTTCCATGTTATCAGGTGTTATAGAGACTCATCCTCCACAATATCGGCCTACCTTCCATGTCTCGAGTGGTTTCCATGCTATCAGGTGTTATAGAGACTCATCCTCCACAATATCGGCCTGGATATATCAAGGATTTGAGATGCCAAGAATCGATCAACAAAAAATAATGAAAATTCATGGAGCTGGAACATGAGTTTGACATTGGAGGACAGATCACTATAAAAGGTCATGAAGAAAAGGGCAGAAAGTTGATCCTGTTCTGTGTGGCTTACTTTGTAGTAACAGGGGTATGGATATTAATAGACTAGTATGATTTTGTCTTGAACATGGCCATTTGAGAGCTGCTCTATTAGTCCAGGTCATGAAGAAAATGGCGGAGAGCTGATTCTGTGTGGCTTAGTTTGTAGCTGTAACGGGT
The DNA here is from genome assembly GCA_027924585.1 of Larix kaempferi. Taxonomy (NCBI): domain Eukaryota; kingdom Viridiplantae; phylum Streptophyta; class Pinopsida; order Pinales; family Pinaceae; genus Larix; species Larix kaempferi. Next base: position 5,350,543 of record BSBM01000351.1, on the reverse strand, counting down.
GTATGGATATTAATAGACTAATATGATTTTGTCTTGAACATGGCCATTTGAGAGCTGCTCTATTAGTCCACATCTATTTTGACAAATTTACAAATTTTAATGTAAGTTCCATAAGATGGATTGGATAGTACGATTTCCTTAGAGCTTCAGATCCATTTGAATGCAAATGGAAAATAAGGATGGATGAAGTCGTCATATCCCTTTTATCATCCATGTATTGTTTTTAAATTTGTATATAGGTTATATTTTCGAGCAAGGGTAGTTCCTCATTAAAGCCCAAGGGAAAGATGAATTCACATGTTATCCACCTTCTTAGTGTCATATGATGTAATATATTTTGTGATTTTCCTTGAAATATGTATGGTTAATAACTTAATATTTAAATGAAGTGAATATTTTGACAAAAATGATTCCTCTTCTTTAGTATTTGTTAAGCAAAAGTCAATCTATTCCTTCCAAAAGGAAAGAGTGCAATAAATATTCATGATGTACAATGCATAATGGCCATTTTCACATAATTTTGAGAATTATTATCCAATACTAAAGTGCTTTTCATACCGTGTGATGAATATTATATATAAATATATATAATATGTGATTTATATTTTTTTTGCACTATTTATTATTTTATGGTGCTTTGCACCACTTGTTATTTTATGGTGCTTTGCACCATATACAGGTTCGTGTATATTAAATAATAATAATAATAATAATTTTGGTGTTTTGAACCACAAAACTTCAATCCACCTAATATTGGTTTTGGTGTTTTGCACCACAAAACTTCAATCCACCTAATATTGGTTTTGGTGGTTTGCACCATACACCATGGAATGCCACATATTCATTTAACACCAAAACAACTTTTTTACAAACACCACTTTTGCACCATAAATCTTAGCACCACTTGCGTATCCCCACATTATCACCACTTTTGCACCACTATTTGAAAATTGAGGATTTCTCAAATCCTTTACAAATAGTGGTGCTAATGTGAGGCTAAAATACCTTTTTTCTTGTAGTGACACTGCTGCTCTCCTTTCTCTTGAATGTCTTGCAACGCATAACAATAATGACTATCCAGACTAAACAGATGACTAAGCTTCCACTAAATGTTATACTAAGGATAAGCCTCACTCTGTCCTTCCCTGGAATCGAAGGTAATTGTAGGTAGCGGTTCCCAACTGAGTAACTGCAACACATGAAACGAACGAGACTTTCCATCAAATCAATTCAGTTCCATTACTGTCTCTGGCATTCGTTGCATTGATATAAAGGAAACCATGAAAGACAATTCTGCATCCGAAAATAATACAAGGGAATCTGTGGTTGAATACAAGCAATACAGAAAAAGGAAAAACAAACATTAGGTTACCTGAAATTCAGCGAAGGCTTTAAAAGACACGCAGGAATTACACCACTAAAGTTGTTGTTCTCTATAAACCTGTCAAATATTGTTTTCTATATTGGGTCAATGACCAAAAACAGAAAACAAAGGATTGCTATATGATTTTACTACTAATTTTGAATAAAAGAACGAGAGAGGCGTACAACTCTTGAAGGTTCTTGAGTCCACAAAGCCAATCTGGAACTGTACCGGTCAAGTTGTTATTTTGTAGATGTCTGCATATCAAGCGAATTAATGGTTATGCTTTTCTATGCAAATGGAGATCGGTATGGTTTTGTGAAAACGCAGGCGTTTATATTGAGAAGAAACTTACAATCTCTTCAACGTGACTAAACTGGAGAAATTCGGCAAAGGTCCAGTCAGGTGGTTATCCTCAAGTGACCTGGTAACGTCAATATGCATGAATGAGTGCCAACTTACAGAGTCATATTTGAACACAAGCTATGTTCACTTCATAAGCGCTTTGCCACCAATTTTATATTACATTGCGGAACTCTGAAGAATGCCCGTGAAAATCCAGACCATATTCCATCACTAATTTCTGAAGTTAGATTTACGAGAAGATTCAAAATTGCAATGTGTTTTGCATGAAGCTCTCTTTTAGTCTACAAAAACAAGGTTAAGGGTACACAAAGAGGAAAGCATGGAATTCTCCTTACAGGTTAACTAATGCGGTCAATTCTGCAGTATTCTCAGGTACCAATCCCAATAGGTTCGATGCTGACAAATTGCTGCAAACATAATAATATCTTCACATCTTATATTATCACCGATAAGTTTGGTCAGTTTTACAACTAAGTATAAAAGGGTAAAGGCCAAACAAATAAATTTACATTTCTGAAATTCGTACGACCGAAGAGGTGGAAGAGTTGTTATTACAGCGAATTCCTTTCCATGGTATCAAATAGCAAGGATCAGAAATCCAATCTTTCATGCCAAACGTCACTCTGAGAGCCTCGAGAGGTTCAACTGCAGAGTAATTACTAATTGATTAAACTTAATATCGGGAATTTCAACATAAAAAGTTATTGTTATATGACTAAAGCGCACTTACTGTCTTTGGAATATGTTGCCGGTTGAGTATCAATGAGAGAGTAAATCTCAACAGCATTGAGAAAAGGACGGGAAGTAGAATTAGTGGGCGTCGAGAGTTCCACGTCTAAATTGGAGTCGTTCACCACAAACGCTGTTTGTAAGGCAGAATAATTTCCGGCCATAGTAATAGCGTTAGGAACTTGACTATTTATCGAAACGTTAAAGGTCATATTAACCGGTTCAATATCTGCAAAATATAACAGGAGTAACTTCGTACTGTCAACTCCTAATGGCATACTCAACGATAGGGAATTATAGTTGCTTATCCACGCCGTTTGCATCACAACAGATGGAGGAAGGTCTTGGGTAGTGTTTGTTGTTGAAATTGGTTCTTGCACACTTACAGACTGTATGCCATCTGACTGAAGAGATGCAGTCGCTTCCCACAGGCGGTCGAACTCATCTTGAGGATACCTGCTTCACCATGAATAACTATTCAGACAACAGAATAAAGTATTACGGCACTAAGCATCTCTTCAGCACATTTGGTATCAAAAACTTATGGAGCTTGAATTTCTGTTCGCAAAACATACAAACTTCAAAAAACGTTACCTGACGGACGAATTTGCACCACTATCATATCTTGATAATAAACTCAACAGTGTTCCTGGCTTAGCTTGTTGATACATGCCATCCCGGAGGGACCTCAACTCGATAGAAGAGATGAAGGGATCGTTATTCTCGGAGGTTCTGATCAAGCAGACATACAGCACTCTGCCAGAGCTAACCAACACTTGTTCGTAAAAGAATGGATCTGTAATCTTTGACAGGTTTGTGGTTGGTATGTTTTGCACAAACAACATACCCGGTGTCTCAATAGAGAAAGCGAAACCGTAGGTTGACATATTTTGCAATCCAGTGTAATTTCCGACAGCAAACCCTAACCTTACGAGGTAAGGCACATTGGGGATTACAGGCAAGTGATAGCAAGACTTTTTGAGAGGCTTTGGGAAATGGCGTAGACTATGGAAGTAGGAACCTTTATAAGTGACGTTTCCTATGTCCGCTGTCTCACCGACCTCTATGTAATTAGTATCGGCGAACCATGTTATATTGTTTTCTGCAGTGTGATTTGTTGTCCCTCCACAACTGATACTGAGAAATCCTGCTATCTCAAACGATATCTCGTTAAACCAAGAAAAATAAATATATATAAACATGAAACTATTGATGAGCACTGAGGAAAAAAAACAAGATTTCAAGTATCATTCGAAAATTAACGAAACTCAGCAATTCTTGTCCGTAACATCGCCGACGAGAACTGTTTACAAAGAAGGAATTGAGCACCTGGTTGAGCAAGAACAGTGAGTAAATGAAACAACACGCTAGCAGCCACCAAACCGGCCAATTTAAGGCAACCCATTTTTGTCATGCTGGTTAATGCGACAATGTTTGAAGGTGCCCAATATTCTAACAGCGAAGGCCCTACCTCGTACGCAGGACTCGAAAGGTTGCAGATGGTAAGTTAGAATTTGAAATACTCCTGTATCCTGAAGTGTTTATAACTAATTCCTGTGAGTACGTGGATTGGCTCGCGTGAGTGTTAAATCCCTTCAAATCGGATTCACATGGACCTCCCCTAGTTCATTGACCGATTGAACTCGACCGGTTGAACTCCACTATGCAAAGTAGTTACGCATCCCTACGTGTGTAACCTTATCAGGTCCGGACGAATGGTCCAGCCAGATATTTTTTTCCATTTTTTTAACGTGATTTGTCACGCGGCACAGCCACATCCAAACGAAGAAATTTCATTTACATAAAGCGTCTCATCTTCCCGGAGTGTCCAGCAAGACCGCATACGTAGCGTATGTCTCATATTTGGGAGTGTCCATTTGGCAATGTATTTCACCGCGCATTGAATTGTTTTTCCCCACGACAAGTTAAAATATGTTTAAAAAACCTTTTATTAACGATGTTCAACGTAAGCTTGTGTGAGTGTTTGACTGTTAAACTGGTTTCAATCCATTTGTGTTTGGATTTAGTGTTTGACGATTAATCTGGTTTCAATTCATTTGTTTTTGGATTTAGAATGGGGTTTGGTATGATTTATGATTGAATGTGATGTGAAGTTGATTGAAATGATTGTAAGATTTTATATTTAACTTGCAAAATTAGCTGTATCATACTATTATAATAAAAGTACAAATAAAAAAATACTTAAAATATCTATAAAAAAAATATTATATTATAAACTTTAGTTTTAAAAGATATTATATAAATTATATATATATAAAAAATTCCACATACAACTAAATTTAAAATTTCTTCACTAAATTATGTTTTATTATTAAAAAAACTTAAATATAAATTACAAATTTACAACAATTCCCATCTCCCAACCTAAAAAAATCCACCTTTGTTTTTAGATTAATTAGATTAGAATATTGGAGGAGTTAGATTAGAATATTGGAGGATCATCCCATCCATATCCTTGACTATGTACCCTCACAATATGAGTAGAAAAGCATATGAGACACGAGGCATTTTTCGTTTGACCTATCTTCTCCATTGATTCTTTTCTCTTAGTTTGAGTACTTGTAAAATGCTCCGGGAGTGGGTTGTCCTTGGATATTGGATTTGAATATAGAAATGTTAGATGAAGTGCCTTGGTCATTGAGCTAAATTATTTATTGAATATTAGATGAATAATAGAGAAGAACAATATCTTAGAGAAGTGTAAATATGTGAGATTGAAATTCTCGACCATTTGTTAAGTGGTTGTAATATTTAATGATTGAAATCAATATTTAATGATTTATTTAGTGATATGGCATTTATGTTATATGAGATTGAAATTCTAAACAATTTGTTAAGTGGTTGTAATGTTCAATGATTGAAATCAATATTTAATTATTTATTTAGTGATATGACATTTTTAAGTTATTTTTGATATATATGTAAAGTAAAATTTGGGAAGGTAGATCCTTTTAACTAATTCTAAAGTATTTACACAGTGAAATTCGAATTACATAAAGAGAAACTAAAAAAATCATATGCAAATTTTTAAAGACTTAAAAGAGTGCATATGTTTTTTTTTCATTTTTCATTATTTTACAAAGATTTTTATTTATGAAAAATTAATCTAACTATTTTATTTTTTATCACGGTCGTGACTAGAGATGTCAAAGGAGTTCTAGCTACTACCCATTGCCTCTTATCCCATAAACAAAACTTTAAACATAACCATATTATTTGAAACCCCAACTATGGAGCATATTATAAATAATATACTTGATATAAAAGTAACACACAAAATGTGCATAGTGAGCTTACATTTTATCATGGCCTTAGAGCCTAAGTATTTTCAACTAATAGATAATAAAAGGCTTTTGAAAGAAGTTTCAGTGAACCTCGTTCTTTCGAGAGCCTTTTATTGTTGCAACAATTTTAGCGACTACAAGGAAGGGAAATATCCTAGTTGAGAATCCCAAAACGTGCTCATATAGTTATAAAAGAAACATTACACAAGAAGAAACTAAACTAGCAAGAAGGGGATAATAGGGTATAGCTAGTAATTTTCCCTTTCTTTATATATGTAATTTTCAGTTGAATGAATATTTAATAAATGCATAGAATTACCCTTAGAAAAACATAGAAAATAATTAAAAAAATTTAGCCTAAGATGAACACCATGAGATCATTCACAACATATAAGAAATAAGAAACCCTGATGATTCAGTGAACATAACTTTATTCAATATATTAATTAGTAGAAAATTTAGATTACAAAATCGTTTAAATACCCCACAAGAAAATTTCATTACAGCAAAGTTGGGTATAAGCAAAATAACATCTCTGTCTGAAAATTCTCCCTCAAAGCAATATGAGTACTCACTAGCTTGCAATCTTCCATCCTAAATAATTAAAAGGGATCCAAGGTGTACTAACAGTGAGAAAGGGGAATCCTAGTGAAGGTTTGCGAAATCTCATGTCCCAAAAAAGAATGAAGCAACCTTAAGTTATTCATCTCAAAAGAGTTCTTAAGTTGATGCTTTGTGTCATTGATTGTGGATGTGGAATGACCAATCAAAACGAGATCATCCACATATAGCACAATGATGAGATTTTTTCCATCTTGATGGAAATAGAGATCATGCTCAACCTTGTGCCAAGTGAAGCCATGATTAATAAAGAAATTTTGCATATTCTCATACCAAGCACAAGGTGGTTACTTAAGACCATATAGAGATTTCTTGAGCTTACAAACCAAGGGAACATGACCATTATGTACAAACCCCAATGGTTGCAACATATAAAGCTCTTCTTGGAAGTCTCCATGGAAAAAAGAACTCTTGGCATCCATCTTATTAAATTTCCAATTCAATGAAGTATTTATAGATATAATCATACAAATTAAGTCCACACAAGAAATTGGAGCAAACATCTTTGAATATCCAATGTCCTCTTTGTTGAAGTCTTTAGCAACAAGACAAGTTTTATGCTTCTCAAGTTTTCCATCTACACCATACTTTTTTTTATAAAACCATTTGCAACTAAGTAGGTTATTATCCTTGGGTAAGGGAACTAGGTCCCAAATCCAATTTTTCATTAGGTCATCATATTTCAAAGCAATTGCATCCTTCCATTCTAGAGAGCATTTTTTCCAAGCGTAAGTAGTAGGATTTGCATCAGCATTGGAGACAAGGGTCCATGAAACAAGGGAATTATATTGTCCCAATTCTCCTTCAAGAGGAAGAAGAGAAAGAGCACCCTAAATATTAGATATCACCCACTTAGGCATTGATCATAACCTAGTTGGAGGAAGGGTGGAAGCAAATAGCCCTATTGTTACACTATTATGGGGTTTCCCAATTAGTAATAGATTAGATGGAGCAATCAAATTAGAAGAAACTTTAATGTAAGTAATACAAAATAAGTCATGACATGAGCCACATCATGGATAGTATTTGTTACAATTCTTAGAAATTTGGCATCCACTTTACAATAGTAAATACACCTACAACGATGGTTACTACAATGTTTTCTTCAATCTACTACAAACTCGCATGGATAGTGTCTTCCTTTGAGAGTTTTCTTCAATCTACTACAATGTTTTCTTCAATCTGCAATAAACTTGCATGGACAGTACCTTCCTTGTTTAATAATAAAAGCATTTAAACACTTCACTCTGTGAAAAGGGTTCATATTGGTGATTCATAAAGTGTAACATGTCCTATAAATCAAACATTGTCACAACCTTGTGCTTGAGTGTGTCTTGTCAAATTTCCTCTTCACCTTCTCAATCATAGACCTTAAATTTTATGATAGGTGCTACCTTCTTTCACAAAGATTGAGTATCCTTTCTTTAATTTATGCCTCTATGCACAAGGTTACTACAATGTTTTCTTCAATCTACTATAAACTCACATGGATAGTGTCTTCCTTGTTTAAAAATAAAAACATTTGAACACTTCACTTTTGAAAAGGGTTCACATTGGTGATTCATCATATGTAACAAGTCCTCTAAATCAAACATCGCCACAACCTTGTGCTTAAGTGTATCTTGCCAACTTTCCTCACTATCTCACTCCTAAACCTTGAATTTTATAATGGGTACTGCCTTCTTTCACAAAGTGTGTATAATTTCTTTAATTTCTATCTCCATTCACAAGGTTTCAAGACACGTTGCTAGATTCGCATCCCACGTGAGTACATATGCTTTAAAAGGTTGAAAAAGATTTATATTTCAATTTTAGAACTTGATCTTCTTAAGTACCTAGGCTGCAATCTCATATTTCTATTGGAAACTACTACTGAATTGCATTCAACATATAATATAAATCGTTCCATACATTTTCCCATTATATTCTTTCCCTCCTCTCTTTGGCTTTACACCTTTTTTCTGTAGATACTGTGTTAAACTTCAATCTATCGAAGCTCTGTAAGTCTACTTCTTTGTCGACTGAATTATATGTGCATTAACATCTATGATTCTAGAGGAAGCGACATTGTATTTCGGTTATCCTTTTTGTTGTGACAAGCCATCTTATGTCAAAAGTTGCATTTCGTTATGATAAAAAATTCTTTTAAAATTTTTGTAGAAAGGTTTCTGTACAATATCAGATTTGGTACTCTCCATTAAACTGACTATTGCTTATAAATGCTTTCATGCAATCTAAGATTTGACACTCTCTTTTAATGTGGTTGTTGCTTTCCCTTATAACCAACATAGATCCATCTTAAACCCATATCTATTAAGAACCGAGAGGGATCCACAAGAAATTGGATCCCTCTCGGTGCTTAATAGATTCAGGTGGAAGATGAATCTATGTTGATTTTTATTTTTTTTATTTTTGAGTCAATGTGAACATTTTACATTACATTGTTTTAATTTTTATTTTTTTTACATTTTTGTTGCTTATTATTTTTTTGGTATTTTTTAAAAGTTATTAATAAATTTTAAATTAAAATTTGTGTCGGCTCAATTATTATTATATTGGAACGTAATGTAACGTGACAACATCTCCTCCATAGTGGTTGGGAACATTACATTACATAATGTAACATGACAACATTTCCCCCATACTGGGTTGTAGAAGCATCTCTTAGCACAACAAGTTCTATAGTAAATCCACCTATGTTGAATTATTTGTTTATAAGTTTAGGGTATAGTTACCAAGATTTATTTGGATTTTTCTACATACTTGTGTGTGCTTAACCTTAGTTATATTCCCCTATAGCATATTAGTGTTTGCTAGTTTTCCAACTCTAGGGAATGCATCATGATCAAGGGTGTCTATGAGTTCGACATAGAGTGATCCTTTGAAAATCCATTTTGTTGACTTTTTCTTATGCATGACCAATGATACTAGAAATTACATGGGGAATATAATTTTTGTAAGGGTAAATGCTGCTCATCAAACTTGGAAATAACAAATAAAAATACCTTGTTACAGAATAAATAATAGCTCATATACATATTAAGAGGGATGCATGTAGATGAAGTATTACGTAGACAAATGGCCAACCATCCCACTACACCAATAAGAGAAATTAGTCAGGTAGACGAAGTATTACATAGACAAATGGCCAACCCTCCCACTACACCAATAAGAGAAATGAGCAAGCTAGGTGGTTGTGGTAACTATAGAAAACAACAAAGTATTCACCAAAATATCACACTATTTTAAAACCATCCAAACAAAGCCATCCGAAAGAATGATTAAAATGTCAGACTACAATATTCATCGTTTCAGAAAAAAATAGAGCCTAGCCTATTCAAAGAATTTCGAGCAAAGCCGAAAGGAATAGTGTTGTATTTCTTATAATGAAATGTTTTAATTTGGTTTCTCTAGGGATCACTCTGAAAAATAAGAGAGTTTTGTCAGTTGATATGTCAGGTATTCTCATTCTCATAGTATCATACAATGACACTGCAAGCCTTTGTTGAAGTTCAAAATGAAATAGGTAATTCACAATCCAATTATATATCTTCACATGACAACTTAGAAAAAACACGGTCCCTCCAAAATATAAGTAATGGAAACTATATTTCCTTATGGTATCATCGTATCTAACACCTAATGAAAAGGTGGGATACATCTTAGCACCTTGTGGAAAATGAAAAACCTAGTGCAGTTAATTGGCCATGATGGCCTGCTCTTTCACCTAACTAAACCTAACCTGTCACAGGGGAATTGAACCTTGGTGGAAAAAATATCACCACCCCACTCGACATCTTGACAAAACATAAATAATAATAATTTTAAAAAATACAAATGTATTGGTACACTCCTACAAAATCAATTACAAATAGATCACATACCCTAAAGCCTATATATGCTTTGCCTCTTGATGTTTTTTTTCTCACTAATGCTGCCACAGAAACATCAATAGAAAGATATGCTCTTTTACATATATTACATGAGTTTCATGGACTAGATTATACAACAAGATTATAGGACTTCTTTCCAATAATCACACCAAACAACACTGAGACAACTGCAATTTCTAAAATAAATTTTATACTTGAGTAGAAAGCCTTAGTAGAATTGACACTCCTACTGACTCTGGTATCAGAATCAGGAATGGTTCGGACTTCAGAAATTTGATTTCCACTCTTTTTCTCCGCTTGTATCAAAAGTTATGTCCCGATATCTCTTGTACTTCCGAGCAGGCCCTTTTTATGAACCCAACCACAAATTTCTTAGATCATGCATATATATAGATATAAACTCAGAAAATGTAAACTTATGTTCAACTTCAACATGTTTTTGAGAAAGAGAGTATGATTTAGATGCCATGCTTCATTTAAAAGAAAACGTAAGAACTAATCCAACGTTTGATAAGTCCTCCTTCCAAATTATTTGCTAAGAATTTGAGAAGTTTCAATATTCTGGAAGAAAACATGGCCTCCTATTTGATGAAATAACCTTTGTTTCTTCGTGATAACATGTAAAAGATAGGATTTTTCATAGCCGAGAGTTGTCCCAGTGTATATATGAACCTAAAGACATTGCTAGTTATAAATGAGATGTTGCCCCAAAAGAGAGGCTGTTATAAATTGGGAAGGGTTAAAATGGTTAGTTGTCCTTTTAGTTTTGGATTTTATGCTTAAAGAAAGGGTGTTACTTTTCATCAAGGATGAGTGGCATCGCCAGGGTCTAGGGGAATGTCCCTTAACATTACAGTGGATATCTCCTTAAAATCCCTAGGCCTTGTTCCTCAGTATCCCCGATTACCCACGACATGGGGTATGGGGAGAAATAAAGACTTACGGTAGGGTTCAAAAAAGGCCATGCCAACAAGACTTTAGTTTAATGGTAAGGTTATGAGTTACAAGCCATTTACCATATACTTATTTTCAAGTGTATATTTTTCTCACACTAAATGACATGTTATTGTATGTAAGAGGTAAATTCAAATGATTTTGATAAAATAAATACCCTTTAAAACTTAACGTGTAATACAAAAGTAGTCTGTGTTATCCCATGCAAACCTTGTAGAGGTGGTTTTAAGATTCATTTCAGAAAAACATAGAGAGATCTCTAACAATGAAAATTACAAAATCCTTGAGGAAAAGATGATTGATTTCTTCTGCACATAAATTCATCAACCATTACTTTTCATATATTATTGTGTAGTCCACTATATAGCTACTTGGAGATATCATCGGTTGTTTACCTTTGATGTTTTTGCAAGCTGGGATTTCAAAGAAACTATTTCCTTCCCTGCTTGGGTCATCTTTTCATAATATTTCTTTGAAACCCCAATCTGGAAAACAAAGCAGAAACAAAAAATTAACTTGATTAAATTTTAAATAGAATTACATTGTAAACCATCTACTGCACTATGAACTCTATTACCATTGAAAACTGCAGGCTTGTTTTATATGCTTCCTTGAATTATTTTTCTGGAGTGTTAATATTCATGGCAGGCTAAATCATTTTTATGGGGTGTTGGTATTCATGGGAGGCTCAATCATTTTTATAGAGTGTTAATATTCATGGGAGGTTTTTTTTCTAGCAAGACTCGACTCGATGAATTCAACAGATATAGGTAGTAATTTAAACAGAAGCGTGTGAAATAGGACACCAGTCATACACAAAGGGAGATGGTACCGGGGGTTAAATTTCATTCAAAATGTTATTAAACACTAGTTTCATAAGTGCTACATAAATGGAATTTTCTCTAGATACCCCCAAAAAACGTAAAATGTTCATGCCAATGCCTACGCTCCATCGATGATTTCTCAACCATTCTCTTCCTTAATTTAAAAAGTTATTAGAAAGGACATAGTTTAATGCAATCACTCATTGAGGGTGGGCTAGGAATAATCGCAAATTGTATATATTTTAAGAGCCATTTCCACATGGGAACTAAAATAAGATATGCTTCATTTCAATCATAAATCTAACCAGGATTTGGATGAATTTCACAAATAATGAGTATGTGAAGTGTTTTTTTTTTTTCTATATTTTGCATGAAACTCTATCCCAATTTAGTTTAAAAACCAGGTTAGAAGGCAATTCATGATGAGGTATAAAAAATATGTTAAAAATTTCATAACCAGGGCCCCCAAAAAATGACTATTATATGTGGGCATAAAAACTCGTAAACAGGAAACCATATGTTCATTCTAGTCATTTTCTAACAGGAAAATCACGAATTTCAAAAATCATGATTAAACAAATTGTTTTTTCAAATATTTTGTATGAATTTATATCCCAATTAAGGTGTTATTGTTGAGCTAGTTAGAAAGGCTTTAGGATATATATTTCCTTTTTCATCACCATAGCATGATTATGTAGTCTGTTGATCCAATTTTATAATAGCAAAATAGACATTTAGACATAAAGTGAATCATATGGAAATCCCATCCTTGCAGCAAAATGGCACTTTAGGAACTACGACTGAGATATCATGTAAGGATACATATTTGGGGATGTCTATATCAATGGCAAACTCAAGTATTGCAACTTATTTTTCCATTGTGGGTGAGCCTTTATATTCAAATTCAGTGGGTGGAAAAATGCTCTTCTTTCAAGTACAAAATAGTTTTGCTCGTTAGCACAACCCTCATTCTCTCACTACACAACATCAAATCAATATAACTATAAATTTTAGACCCACAAAACAGATCAACCACGACCATCTTCTAACAGAAAAAATAAAGACACAAATATTCCATTTTTTTCTGGTCGAATTAATGGTTACCTGAGATAATAAAGGAATTGGTTGAAGGTAACACTGCGGGATTTCCCGTCAATGGAATAGTTGGTAAGATTGAGCTCCATTAATTCTTTGTAATTAGTAGTAGAACACAGAGATGTCTATTTTTGAAAGATCTAAGAGCATCCTGTGGTGAGGCCAACACCCAATCCAATTCCGAGTCCCATGCTGAGGGCCTACATTAATACATTTTTTTATGCTCCATGGTTTTAATTCACAGTCACACCAACCTCGGATCTAGTCCCAAAGCCCTCACACCTAATTCTTTGTCAAGACTACAACTTTAGCTTAGCTCAAGTCTCCTCTTCCTTCTCTCATCTTTCCTTTTCTATATTTTGCGTTGTGGGATAGCCAAAGCTTCAAGAAGCCGAATCTTCAAGGGGTAATGTGTAAATGCAATGAGTAATGCCAGGTGTAAATGTAGTAAATGGAATGTGTACATTGAAGCCGGTACAACACATGCATCACTCCAGCTTATTTCTTTGCAATGGGTTTTTTCAAGGTGTGTTTTTCCAAAATGGTGATTTTAAAGAGTTTTTATTCCAAAATATTTTGTGCAAAGAAGTTTTTATTCCAAGTTATTTTTTTAAAGGAGTTGTATTTTTCCTTCTTATTTATTTGAAAATGATTTTTTCAAATAGTTATTTTCCCAAGATATTTTTGCAAATGAGTTTTTTTTTTAAATGGGTTTTTTCAAAGTTTTTTTTTCTAGATATTTTTGCAAAAGACATTTTTTTTACAAAGTATTTTACAAGTGGTTTTTTCAGAAAATGTTTCTTTCCAAAGGGTGCATTTACAGAGTTTTTATTCCAAGCATTTTTGCAAATAAGATTTTATTTCAAGTTATTTTTGCAAAGAAGATGTATTTTTCCTTCTTATTTCTTTGAAAATGGTTTTTTCCAAAGAGTTGTTCTCCCAAGTTACTTTTGCAAAAAAATTATTTCTTTGCAAGGGTTTTTCCAAAGAAATCTTTTCCCTAGGTATTTTTTCAAAGAAGTTTTTTTTTTTCCAATGGTTTTATAAAGAAGATTTATTTAGAAAGTGTTCTTATTCTTTTCCAATGGGTTTTTTCAAAGATGATTTATTGTCAAGGAGTTCTTATTTCATTCAAAGAAGGTTCTTTTCAAAAGAAATTTGTTTCGAATGACTTTTTCTTCAAAAGACTCTTACAAGATTTTGATAAGGTGAAGTAAATTTCAGTTCATGTGTTTATAAATTTGGTAACTGTTTTTAAATCTTAATTTTGTTTTTTTACTATAAAATGATGATTCTTTAATTTATCATTTATAGATTAAACAATCATGAGCAGTAAGAGAAACCGTCAGAGAAAATATGATCGTAAACGTGCTGATGACGATAATAATAGAGAAAAAAAAAACTTAAATATCATGTCAACAAAGCAAGCCTTGCAGAAATGCAAGCTACGATTATTGAAGATACAAATACAGTTTTACATGATAATGTTGATGAAATGGAAATTGAAAATAGAGTACAAGAAGAACAAATTGAAGTTGAAGAGACCATTGTTGAAGATGTAAATAGTGATTTACATACTAATGTCAATGAAGTCAATATTGAAGATCAAGTTCAAGAACTAGAAATTGTACCAGGTATGTATATATCATGTATTTTCCAAATTCATTTTTTATAATGAATTGTATTTTTGGATACATGTTAAATTAAATTTAACTTGATGTATAGGTACTTTCACCATTGATGATGAAACGTTAGAAAACGTTGATTGCAACAAATATGGAAAAAAAATACCCATACATGTTGCACGATATCGGGCTCAAAAAATTTATCATGATGTTCTGAAGAATTATTCAGTAACAGGACAAGCACAAATTTTGAGATGTTTATTAGTGACCAAGAAGTTAGAAGATGCTACGTCATTATTGGGTATTCACAAGGAAACCAAAGAGTCGAAATTGAAACATAATGTGATGGAAAATATAGGTGATGCAATAAAAAAATTTGGAAAATCTAGGAAGAAAGACATCAATGTTGCACGAAGAGCAATTCATACAGCAATTATTTTGACTAGTACTAAACAAAAACGTTTGACAACATAGCTAGCAAAAGCAGTTAAAACCTCAAGAAAGACATTATACAAACATAGTAAATTCATAATGCAAATAGATGAAAATGATGAACTTGATTGCTGGGAAATTATTTATAGACAGCCTTACAAAGATAGAATGGGAGCAGGTGTTAAAGATATTGTACGAGAATATTGGTTGACACATGCTCGAGTTTCACCAAATTCAAGGGATGTGATACGACAAAGAGTATCACAAGGAGTATATGTAAGCAGTCCAAAACATATAATGGATATGACACAAGTACAATTGTTCAATAAATTCAAGGAAGATAGTCGTGGAATTAATGTGTCAATCACTACATTTGTGAAATTAAAACCATGGTATGTTAGACCTATTACTATATGTGACACATGTTGTTTCCGTTATCATGTGCAAATTCCATTATAGTACGACATGTTTCTTGAATTTGGTAAAATGTTTTGGACAAATTCACCACCTCTGCTCACAATACGTGAATTCATATCTCAAACCCTATGTGAGAGAAATCACGATGAAGTATTTTATAATAAGAAATGTGTCAATGGAAAACATTGTAATCGTTGTGGAAATTTTGTTTTATTCCACAATAAATATCCTATCGATACTGATCACTCACTATCAAATGTAACCATTGATTGGAGAAGATATGAATACATTACAAGTACTAGTGATGCACATTCCAAAAGGATTAATTTGCGAGAAGATAAAATAGGTGTGACAGATTTTCTCAAGAAATTTGAAAGTGAAATTTATAAATACACCAAGCATTCACATACAGCACGATGGCAAGACCTTCAATTCAAACAGTCTCGTGAAATTTTTCCACCAGGAACAATTTTGTCAGTGGTTGATTTTGCAAAAAATTACACATTTGCTGCACAAAAAGAGATACAGAGTGAATACTATTATTCTGACCAAGTTTCGATATTTGTCCATGTTTTATACAGACATTCTCAATAGGATGTTGATGGCATTAAAAGCACGTGTGACAATCGATATGTGATTAAAGAATGTCACTTTTATATCAGCGATGATCGTACACTCGATACACATTTTGTTTAGCATTGTATTGAACGTATTTTCTACAATTCACTAAAGGGACGTAATGTTAAATTCAATGAGAATTGGATATGGTTGGATGGATGTGCAGGACAATTTAAATCTTCGCAATCATTTTATTGGTTATGTCGACTTCATAAAGCATTGAACATTAAACATCGCTGGAATTTCTTTGAAACTGATCATGGAAAAGGTGAACATGATGGTGTAGGAGCATGCGTAAAAATAACACTTCGAAGATGGAAAATGAACCATAGTTCTGCACGATTTCATTCAGCCGCAGAGGTTGTCCAATGGTGTAAATCACCTCTAAACCATTATTATAATCAACAATCAAAAGATGTGCACAGGTATGTACACAAATGTTTTAATTTATATTTTATTGTCAATTTAAAAAAAAGTATGTACTAACATCAAAATCTGTCATTTGTGTACTAAGTTTTTTTGGCTTGTTGGGGTCCAAGATATAAATAGATCAATACCATATGATGCTAGCACCATACATGGGACTAGATATTTTCACTCTATTCAGACAAAAGCCTTTCGAAACGTGTATGCATTTGACAGTAGAAAGCAATCATGCTTTTGTCATATTTGCACTGAAAATATTGAATCTACAGAAGTTTGTGAAAACATAACGAACAACTACGTAAAACATTGGAAACACACAAAATTAATCCTAAAGGGAAAGTGCCACTAGCAAGCATAGAAGAATTAGAATCAAAAGAAATAGCAATATCATTTGATGGTGACAGAATTTCAGATCTTGTTAGAGAAGGTAATGATCAAGTACAACTGTTTTGTCGATTGTTCATTCTTGTCCATCACCTTATACATGTATATTAGTCAATTTAATTGATTTAAAAATCCTAACGTCAATTTTAATTTGCACAGGGGATGTTTTTGCTGTGATTGCACCTATAGACAACAACGAAAATGTGAAGTATTATTTGATGCGATGCACTGAAGGAAAGATGAAGTTATTGGAAGACTACAATGACAACGGATATGCATACGAGAGAGGATCCATCATTTTAAAGGGCTATTTTTTTCAGCAAACCCATATGACTGAAAATTATGTCTACTTTCAGGATTATGAAATTGATGTTATATGTTGTAAATATAGTTATTTAGAATTTGCATCTCGAATCAAATTGGTTCAAGTTCCATTGAAAAAACAATTAAAAAATAAAAAATGGAAACTGTCCAAATATGACCATGAACGGATAATTGAGGACGACATTCTATTGCGATGTTTTTAATTATATAAAAAATTAATAGATCAATGGTTTTGTCCATGTCATTGTCAAATGTTGTGTACAATATATTTTTTTCTTTCTATGTCTATGATCTTGAAAGGAACTTGAATATAAGAGTTTAAATGATCGTATTCTAGTATGCTGAAATGAATTCAAAAATTATTTGGTAATGAAAACTTCAATGTGTAAAATTTTTGTCTTAATTTTGTATAAAATAATATATTCGGGTCCCTATATGTCTATTAGACCACTTAAGGGATGAGATAACGGATGTTGCTGTCGCCACTCTCTGCCCCAAATCTTTACTTTAAAATATCACTTGTGTAAGTTAACATAACTAAAATCATGAAAAATGGAGACAACGATCATTTGATTTTTAATCACAAGAAAGGATTCCAGGATTGTGAAGCATATGCTAAATTAGAGGAATGATTATTTACAACAAATCGATGAAAATTCATCAAATTGTTGTCTAAAACCATTGCTCTAATTTAGCACAAGCTTCACAATCCTGTAATCTTTGCTTATGATTAAAAAATAAAAAATTGTTAAATCCCCATTTTCCATGATTTCAG
Source organism: Larix kaempferi (assembly GCA_027924585.1). Classification (NCBI taxonomy): domain Eukaryota; kingdom Viridiplantae; phylum Streptophyta; class Pinopsida; order Pinales; family Pinaceae; genus Larix; species Larix kaempferi. The sequence goes on along the minus strand of BSBM01000351.1, from coordinate 5,332,392 downwards.
CCGCATAAAATGTACCTGGACATTGAAAATAAGAATTATTAATTAAAAATTCATATCAAAATTTGAACCTACTATTCATTTTTCAACTTCCTAACATTCATATTTCAATCAAAACTTCCTAACAAATTCCTGAACTTTGAACCTAACATTCATTTTTAAACTTCCTAACATTCATATTTCTATCAAAACTTCTTGACATTCCTAAACTTCCTAACATTCAAAGATAACAGTCATGTTCTTAACATTCAATCTTAACATTCATTCATTCATTGCACCCATTGAAAATTCCTTAGCATCCATTCTTACCATAACATTCAATCTTAATATATTCCTAACATTCCTATCAAAATTTGAACCTAACATTCATTTTTCAACTTCCTAACATTCATATTTCAATCAAAACTTCCTAACATTCCTAAAGTTTGAACTTAACATTCATTTTTAAACTTCCTAGTTCATCCATATTTCTATTAAAACTTCTAACATTCATAAACTTCCTAACATTCAAAGATAACATTCATGTTCTTAACATTCATTTTTAAACTTCCTAGTTCATCCATATTTCTATAAGAACTTCTAACATTCCTAAACTTCCTAACATTCAAAGATAACATTCATATTCTTAACATTCAATCTTAACATTCATTCATATTTCAATCAAAACTTCCTAACATTCATGAACTTTGAACCTAACATTCATTTTTAATCTTCCTAACATTCCTAAACTTTCTAATATTCAAAGATATCTTGTTCTTAACATTCAATTTTAACATTCATTTATTCTTAAAATTCATATAAAAACCTAACATTCATTCATTCATTGCACCTATCATAATTTCGTTAACATTCATTCTTACCATGTAACATTCATTCTTAACATATTCAGGTAACATTCCTATTAAAATTTAAACCTAACATTCATTTTTCAACTTCCTAACATTTAGGAACTTTAAACCTAACATTCATTTTTAAACTTCCTGACATTTATATTTCTATCAAAACTTCCTAACATTCATAAACTTCCTAACAATCAAAGATAAGTCATTCTTAACATTCAATCTTAACATTCATTCATTCTTAAAATTCTTATAAAAACCTAACATTCATTCATTGCACCTAGATTATAACATCCTTAACATTCATTCTTACATATTCATTCATTCATTTAAACATGCAAATACATATTCTAAACCTTTAAAACACACCAAATATGCTAAATAAACAAAAATATGTAGATCATTTAAAGTAAATACAGAATATGTAAGTTCAAAGGACATGTATATAATCTTAAAAAAAATTTCACGAACATGTGAGTTCAATATACATATATGTATCTAGTCCAAAAATAAATCTCCTCGATGTCCAAAACAAATCTTTACAATCTATGTATAGATCAACAAAAAAAAATGTCGACCATGTTATAAAAAGAAAATGTTCGACGTGCTATCCTCCACTAGGGCCTCCCCTTGGACTCAACCCACCCTGCAACATGTATAAAAGCAGGTTATGAATATCATTTAAATTATTTAAACTAAATTCAAAAAATTAAAATATTAAACTTCTATATCAAAAAACAATTCAATTATTAACAAAATTACATCAAATTCTCCAAATGCTTGTCCACCACCATCCTCCAAAGGAGTTTTCCCTTTGCCTCCAAAAGATTTAAAATACCCAAGCTGCAACATGTATAAAATAAATTTATGAATCTCATAAATTACTTGAACAATTTTTAACTAAATCCAAAAAAAATAAAATATTAAACTTATATCAAAGATCAATTCAAGTATGAACAAAATTACCTCCGTGCCAATATCTGCTGCATTCAGCAGAGAACCTATGTCTCCCCCTTAAAATTTAAATTGTGTTAATAAATAAAACATAATGCAAAAAAATAATTAAGCAATTAACTTAAAACTAAAACAAAAAAATTAAAAACATTAGCTCACAATAGATAGTAAATCATTTAAAAAGTTTGTATCTAAAGAAACCTACATGGACAAGTCAAATTAACAATAAGATGCATAGTTAAATTAAAATTCAAATATATATATATATATATCAAGTTCAAATATAATCATAAATATGTAAATAATAAATATACCTCTTCAATATGCTCTATATTTTCGCTAGTGGAAATACGGAAATAATGTTCATTCATCATTCTTGAAAACTGCAACCAATAAACATTTACATAATGTACTTATTACTTTACATCAAAAAAATATAATTTATCATTCATATAATGTAACAAAAAATTCAATTTAAAATGAATAAAAGATTAAATTTAGATCAAGTCATATCATAATCAACAAACCTCTCCCAAACTCAATGTGTCATTGGATATAACATTTGATGCTATGTCACAACAAACCTTGGCATACGCCTTGAGATCTCCAATGCTCATTCCATATACCTAATCATTAGTTTTGTAAACAAACTTTTGATGAATAGTGGAACGAGCCCTTTCTCGAACCAATCCCATATCTACTCCAACTAATGCTGATGATAAACCATCGCCAACAAAATTCCTTGCAGCTGTCCCAAGTTGGGATGTGGGCTCTATCTCTGATCTTAATGCCACCAACCTGGGTGGGAGAGATATCTGGGGTGGAGGTCGAAGAGTTGTAGGGTCTCTAAGAGCACCTTTTCGATTATATATTCGACCATTTCCAACTCCATAAAATTCTGAATGAACATCACTATAGTCTGGATTCATATTTAAAAAAAACTCAGCATAAAAAAATCTAGCAAAATATTGATAAACCTCATCGTTCCATGGAAACCGACCATAGGCTATGAGAAACCGATCATATAGTAGATGTGCAAGATCAGGATGCTTGAAATATTGCACTTTCAACATTTCTCGCTTTAGACCTTCTTTGAAGTTAAACATTGATTTGGCTTGTTCTTTTGTCACTCTCTCCTTCACAACAGCCCACTTGTCTGGACCCATCACTTGCTCCCTTCGTCTTTGCATCAAATCAACAAAACCATTTGTAGTTGGTCCGAGATTCTCATATGCCTGAATGAATTTTTGCAATAATCCCAAAACAATCTCCAAACTTTATTTACTCTCTGGAGGGAGATCCATAGTAGACAAATCATTTTCCAACTTGCCGTAGTGGGATCTACATCTTTCAAGAGTCATTTGATGATCACCACATTCCCATGGAAGCTCTCGAGGTAAATCAAATGGATATGTTGTAATGGGTGTACAACCCTCAGTTAGTTCAACATATTGCGTCCTGGCTCGACCATCATCACCTTGTGTAGAATGACGAGCCTCTTGAGAACCTTGTTTTGCACCATCATCCGTCTCCCTTGCTCGCTCTGCCTCCCTCTCTGTAGAATTACAAGCATCTTCTGAACCATGCTCTGCTTAAAAAAAAAACAAAGTTTTGTTTAAACACATGTACAAACTTTGCATACAGAAAAAAACAATTTGTATGTACACATATTAAAACATGGGTATTCATATGCCAACATAAGGTCGATATCGGCGTTCTCCCACAGAATATATAGAGGAATCATTTGTACCCCTTTCACCTCGTCGATGATCAACTGAATGTGAACTATACAATAAACTAGAATCTCGAGGGGAAGTTGACAACCTCCGATTATCACTTGTAACACCAACCCCAGAAGACTGTGAAGACCTCCTACGCTTTCGCCTCAAAGACTACTCTCTTTCCATTTGATATAATGTCCACACTTAAACAAATATCAATTGATTACATATTCAAATTTTACATGTTAATTCTACCAATTCTAAAAGCTAGCTTCTAGAAAAACTAAGTTCTGTAATAAAAACCTATATATACCTAATATCATCTAATAGTTCTTAAAATGACTATAACTAATATTGTTGGATGTATAAGGAATTAATGTACCAATCTTCTAAGTGTTTTTTATGTTTAAAATGAATAGAGCCAATATAGTTAAATACTAAGTTAATTGTTACATCTAGATAGTAATTCTAGAAATTCTAAAACGTAGCTGCTAAAGAAACTAAGTTATGTAATAAAGACCTAAATATACCTAATATCATATAATAGTTCTTAAAATGAGTATAGCTAATAAGGAATTAATGTGCCAATCTTCTAAGTGTTTTTGATGTTTAAAATGAATAGAACCAATACAGTTAAATACAAAATGAAGGGTTACCTTTCCTTATGTCAAAGAATGAGTTCATGAACATGTTAACTTTTAATTAAAATCTTAAATTAATTACTTAATTGCTATCTTAATAATATTTAAACATAAATTATATCTACAAGTATTTTCATTATTCCATACAATCTTAAAATATTAACAATGCATGGTATTATTTTTTACAAGTTTGGCTATGTTTCAGAAATTTGCCATGTTACAAAATGGTCTTCAGTTTGGCACATAATACAATTGACTTTTGTGCTTTCCTATTACATCTAAAGTAAAGTTTATTCATGTCTATAGTTTAGTTGTGTTTAAAGTAAAGTTTAAAGTTTTGTTGTATCCAAAGTAAAGTTTAATCGTGTCTAAAGTTTTGTTGTATTTGTAGCTATGAATTAACACAGTTTGTAATAAAACTAATATATTGATCTATGAACTCTGTCAATGTAGACAGAGTTCATGAACTTTGTTCAAGGACAAAATTCATGATCTCTATCCATGTGGACAGAGTTCATGAACTCTATCTATGTCCATGTTGACAGAGTTCATGAACTCTATCCATGTCCATGTTGATAGAGTTCAACCGAAAAGAGAAACCTATATATAAAGGGGAGATACCATTTCCAAATACAATTATAGAACTACATTTATTTTCATTTCTAGACACATAAGCAAAATCAATAGTTTAACAATATTAACTAACTAAAGACTACATATATTTCTCTTTTAATATTTAAATTTAAATCATTTTCAATATACGATTTGGACAGAGTTTAAGAACATTGCCTAGTTGGACAGAGTTCATGATTTTTTCTGAATTGGATAGAGTTCATGTTAAACCTCTTAGTACTAATCCACTCTATTTGCTTATGTTACAGTTTCCATGTTAGGTTACTATGATTATACTATCTATGAGTAATAAGTATCATTATCTATGCTCTTTCTTAGTAATAGTAAGGTTAGCTTAGCTAACTCATGTACAGAGATTCTGGAAATAAGGTAGAGCTCATTTAAAAGAAGTTATACTAGTCTTCTTGTCTTTTTTATTGGACAGAGTTCATGAACTCTGCCCAATTGGACACAGTTGATGAACTCTGCCCAATTTTGGATAAAGTTCATGAACTCTGTCCAATTGGACACAGTTCATAAACTCTGTCCAATTGGACACAATTAATTTACAAGGACAAATTCAAATTTTTTTAAATTAATACTTAATTCATTAATTAAAAAAAAACTGAGTTTCGGCTTACATGTTTATATTTTCACTTCTTTAACCCAGCCGAACAGAACTCAGGCGAATTTAGACCCAGACGAATAGAACCCAGGCGAAATTGAAAAAATGAGCCCAAGCACAAAAAAAAATAGAACCTGCAATAACAATTAAACATTAATATAAGAAATTTCAAAAAAAAAAAAAAACATAAATAATTTTTTTTTTTTACCTCTGCAGACAACCCCATGATGACAGGTCCACAGCGACAACAACCCACTCTTATGCAAACGTCCACCAATGAAACGAACACCAGAACGTTCGTCCACCAACATAAACTCTCCAAAAATATGATCGTCTGCCACTAGGCGAACACTCCAACAACAAAGCTCCACCAACAGACTTCCATCTGCACACTACACCAACAGACGTCCAGACGCACACTTCACCAACAAGCATCCAGACGTCCAAACGCACAACAACGAACCAACGGCTATAGAACTCCGTCGCGACCAGACGCAGAAAGGAGGAGCATATGGGAGAGGCAGAATGTGGTGGATGCTCACTCCACCAATAGACGTCCACACGTCCAGACGTGCAACGACCAACTAACGATTATACAACTCCGCCATGACCAGAAACATAAAATACATGCAAAACATGACATAGAGGGTGGTGGAGAACTGAGACGTAGAGAGCAGGGAAGCGGGTGGAGAAGTTCACTGACAGCCGGGTAGACGGACCAGTGGCTACACGAGTAGGTGGACAAAGCAGTGGCGAGATGGGTAGCGCGGAGGCAGGGCCGGCAGTGAGTCTTACAACGGGGTCCATGAAATCCTGTTGAAAATGACGAACAATGGCCGCGGCCGAGCTTTTATGTAGAATAATTATTCGGCCGAATAATTATACAACGCCGTGCATTCTTCCCGTCCGGCTAAACCTCGCACACAAATCTGTTGATGTATATGTAACTTCGGAATGCATTTCATATATGTATATTGTACTCCTATAGAGATGGTATTATTCCTCTATACGGAAGTGGTTGTATTCCTATAGAGATGTTATTATTCCTCTATACGGAAGTGTCGTCATTTATATTGTAAGTGTCATAACTTATACTTGATGGGTTATTAGACCACGCTATTGGGGGTCGACCATGTGAGTCAAAGGGTTATTAGACCACCCTAGGGGTCGGCCCATTCAACATTATATTATGTGGTTAAGTTAAGGCCGACCTAGTAAAGGTTATTTGGCAAGTCAAGTCTAGTATAAATAGAGATCAGGAGATCTCTATTTCATCATTATATTCTCTCACTCACACTTGGGAGAGTGGCGCACTTGTGGAGGAGGAGGCTCTATTGCTAGGAGAAGACTATCTCTTGTATTTTGGTTGTATCATTGCTCTATCTATCTCTGAGGAAGTTATTGGGGTTTTTCACCTTTATGGTTTTCCCCAAGTAAAATCTGTGTCTCTTGTGTGCTTGCATTATTGTGTCCATGATTGATATGCCGTAGATATGCTGTACATGTTGTTCTCTCAGTTAAGATCCTAGATAAGATTGAAGTAAATTCTGAAAATTTAACCAAATCGAGGCTACCGTTAGGTCTAACGTTGTCCTGTTAAATGTTATTCGGCCAAATAAAGTATAACTTATTTGGTCGAATAACTAAATTATTTGGCCGAATAACTAAATTTATTCGGCCGAATAACTTCCGCTATGTCTCTTCGGCGCCCGATTCTGACAAAAGTGTAACCCACCTTCGTGTTTCCACCCTCTGCACTCCCTTGGCACTCTGAACTTCAATCAAATCAATAATATTTGCAACTAGGTAAGGTTATAGTTATGGTAAGTTTTTTTTTTCTTAATTATTTTTAATCCTGGCAATGATAAAAATGGTCAATTCAACACCTCTCAACCAATAAAATGTCAATACAATTTTTTCAAAAAATATCACTAAATATAAATTTTAACATAAATTTTATACAACTCTATAAAACTAGAATATTGATACCAATTAATAGATAAACCTGGAACATATAGTCTCTACCTATGATAGGGACTAACAATGGTTTACATAATGGATAAATTTTACATCATTATCGCATTTTTATCTCAATGCATGTAGGTTTTTGTTTTGATATAAATTATGGGTGGATGGTAAAAACTGTTATTTCTTCATTTTATTGCATATAATGATTTTTAACATCAATCTCTGCTAGCAAAGCAAAATATATCAAAGTAATTACTGTGGGTTATGGATACTATTGTGGTGAGAGTATCTTATGAAGTTACTGTTACTGTAAGAGTCTTTCCCATTCATATAATAAGTGAAAATATAACATAACACTAACACTAATTTGCAAATGGGAATAAAAAAAAATCCTTCCATGTACTTTGAGACTTCACAAAAAAATAAATCAAGTTTTTTTCAATAACCAAGCACACTTCGGATTTTAAAATTATAAATATTTACGTTGTGAAGTTTACACTGAATACAGAGATGCTTCTTAACCTGAATAATGATCAAATTAAAGCACTAATGGCTAACCTATGCTGCACAAAGATGAGCGACGAAGCTAAACATCACATCATACATAAAACAAAGGAATGGAAAGATAACATTGGATACATAGCCACATGAATGTACAAATTGATATACTAGCAATTGCCCCAAAAAGGTGAAAAATAATGCCGAAAGAAAAAAGGGAAGTACAGTAGATTTGATTCATAGATTCTAAACATGTATTTTTATGTATAAATATAGATTGGCAACCAATTGAGGTATTTAACAAGATACATATCATTTTAATATTTTATTTTCACTTTATCAATCCTACATTAGTTCCTCTTCATCATAAAAATGTCCCTTTTTCATTTGGTACATCACATTTTTGTTTGATGAAAGGATATAAAACCCATATGTATGTATGTGTGTATGTATGTATGTATGTATTCAATGTTGACATTTAAATTGACATATTGAGGAATCAAATTTGAACCCACAAAAAAATTGTATTTGTTTTTTGTTTGAATATATATATATATATATGTAATTTCATTAATACTAATGAATTTATTAGGGTACAAGTTGTGTTAGGAGCATAGAGGCACAAATGGAGGAGACTATCAATAGGCATTGATGTAGTAAAATAATACAACATTGAAGCTTGGAGCAAATTTGTAGGACAAGTGGAGAATGAAAACATTATTTACTATAAAGTTTATGTAAAAAATTCAAATATTAAAATACAAAATATAGCTTATGTGTATATCCATCTTAGCTTGTAGAAGACTATAAACTCCATGCATGATTTATTGATGAACATCAATTTGTAATTGCATCTTATATGTACAAGCATATTTCTAAATAGACTAAAACCTTCTTAACAACAAAATATAGATATTGCAAGGTTGCACCTTATTTTAAGTCAAAGCCATACATTTACCCTCTTCACAATAGAATTTCATATATAGAAAGTAAAGCACAATATTAAAGTGACAAAAATAATCCACAACGCAACACATCATTTCCAATGAGCACTGAATGGATGAAACAAGATATAACATGATCTTCCCTAGAACGAATACCTCTTGCATGCGCTATCGATTGTGACCATGAAGAACCAAACACTCGTAATAAGGGAAGGATTACATAAGACATGTGTCGCTCATTCCATATTTGGTAAAAACTACCTCAAACCACACTTTCCCATGCTAATTTAGAGTGACGGTTGGTAGCTATTAGGTTTTGGCGTGGTTTGATGACTTAAAAATAGTAATGAAAATTGATAAGAAACATAGCAGTGTCATTATGTGCCTCATATGTTTGGATTAAAATTTATATGTCACACAATTATATGTGAATCATATATATAAATAATTTATGGAAGTGTATAATTGGCTTGCAATGATTGTTGTTAACAAAAACCAATATGATGATTAGAATTCAAATGTTTATTCTAGTCATCTTATGGGCATGTAGAAAAGACAACTTGATTTTGTTATGTGCTTGTTGAATGACCCAAATGCACAATCAAGTTAAGTGAACGAATGGGAAACCCAAAAAATTGATTGAAGGGATGTTCTAGTGAAGTGTAACAAGAAACTTTGCAACAATGAAAGAATTAAACAAGAAATTACATCCTATCCTTCTTGATCTCACCCACACAAATTTAAAAAATAGTTGTGAACAAAATGGAAAGGAATTGGCTTTGAGGGTTGTGTCCACTCATAAAAACATGGCATGATGAAAAAAATGGAGATGAGAAATGAGATATATATGGGGAGAACTACATAAAGGAGTAATTTATACAATATTTATATTTATGAACCAATAAGGTGGAATTGAATTTTTTCCAAAATGACAAATTAGTTTAAGGAGATAACATGTTCCAAAATGATAAATTAGTTTAAGAAGATGGCATGTCTCTTTGTTATATTACTAAGGTACAATGGAAAATTTCATGGGAGCACATTTAAATAAGACTAAATAGAAAGGAGTCGAAACACATTCAATTATAACCAACTAAATCTAGGAACCATTGAACCATAAGTCCATAAGAATATCGTGACATAAAGTTCCAATTCAAACAGTGAACCAAGTTAGGCATGCATTTTAATGGGAATGCCATATATCTTCTCTTGATTGAAAGAATTAATAGCATATTGGCTATAATCATGTCTTGCAATGGTTTCTTCCCAAAGGAAAATCCTATTTGTTATAGGGAAACTATGAGGGGCCAAAGGCAATTTGCCATAACTTTGAATATAATTTTATAAATGATGTTGCATAAAGTAATAGGGCACGAGTGATTAATATAGCATTAAAACCCTTTGAGGTAATTTAAACTCCCTCATGATTAATCTACAGATGACAATTCATGGCCTAAAATGTGTCAATCGAGATCAAATTTGCATGTAAACCATCCAAACCCAAGGAACATCCATCATTGCATGGCATACCTCCTTAATAATTGGGTTGTTATGTTTTGCAATGATCAAAGAGGGAATATGAGAGAGCATATTGTTGTGATTTCCTTTGTGTGGTGTAAGGGTGGTTCATTTAAAGTTTCTCTAAAGTATTATGTTAACAGTTCATTTGCGATCTCTTAGTTTTATTTTAAAATTGTCATTTCAAAGGAAGGGAGTTGCATAACAAGTCTAAATTTTCATGGTTGTTTGGAAGAAGTTTTTGTATTTAAACCACCTTCCCTTAGCTACCATATGTAGAAATAATGACTGAATTTTCTCTTTCTCCTCCAAACCCTCCACCTAAAGATTAAGTTATTTGTCATTTTAACTTAGAGATTCAAGGATTCTTTGGTAATCGGTAACTGTGTAATTGTGATATCTGTGTATATATGTCTCTCTTCTAAAATATATATAAATTATTATCTTATTTCATATCTTAATGTTAATGTAGAAATACTTTGACTTTTGTCAAAAAAACATGCATTGCATAACTGTGAACCCATCAATGTCATAAATCAATACCCCCAAAGCCTAGAAAAAAGGTTCACACCAATTCAAACCAAAGGAATTGTTACGAGACCTCAAATTTAGATCTTTCTTTGGTATTTGAAACTTAAATATGCATTAAAGTTAATGATAATAGGAGGCATATTTATTTTTATATATAATTTTATTTAAATGATGTTAAATTTAAATGGATATATAATTATGAAATATTATATATATATATATATATATATTGATTAAATTGAATTAAATATTTAATTTCTTAAATCAAATAATAATAATTTAATTTAATTATTTCACAAATTTAAGTTATAATGATATTGATGATTACTTTTCATTAAAAACTTTATAAATATAAAAAATAAATTAAATTTCATAAATATTATATAAAATATATTTTAAATTAAAAAATTATTATTCAAACTTATAAATAAATAAATATATATCGTCTTTATTTTTAATATATTTGACTACAAATACTCTAAAATGTATTTATAAATTTAAATAAAATAATTATAAATAAAAATATTTCTCATAAATAAAAAGTTTATTTTTTTTATTAGTATCTTATATTTTATATACTAGTAGAATAGTTATTAGTATCTTATATTTTATATACCACTAGAATAGTTATTGATTATTTAAGTTATGTTGTAAATAAACTTTTTCATTAATATTTATTTTTAATAATTAATTAAATTAATTTTTCTATATGTTAATTTGGATATCTAAGGGAATAGTAGAATAATATTTGTTTATTTGATTTATATCATAAATCAAATTATGAACCCTTCTTTGTGTTCTTTGTGTTTTATCGAAGATGTTTTTATCAATAACGAAGTGGTGTCTCTTAATAAAATAGAATAATTATTAATTGTGTAAGTTATATGGTAGATAAAAAAATTATCAATAGTTATTTTTTAGTAAAACAATCATTAAATCATTAATTGTTTATTTAAATTATATTGTAAATATTTTTATCAATTATTTTTATGTTTTATTGAAAATATTTCTATCAATTATTTAGATTTATAAATTAATTTCATCATTTTAGAATATATGTATTTATATACTTTATTTTTATTTATAAATTTATAAACAAGTTTAATATTTAAATATCTTTATATTTTTATGGTTGATTTATTCTATAATAATTCAAATTGTAATGTTAGTTCCATTTGCATTCATGTCTTCTAACCTTAAGAATATAATATGTTTGTGATTAATTCCATTTCATGTATTCTAATTCTAATAATGTAATGTGTTTGTGTGTTAGATATAAAGATGTCATTAAAATAAAATTTCTACAACATCAAGAAAAATTAGGAAACCTACGATGGAAAGCTTGGTTTCAATATAAAAAAAAGGTCTTTATTGCATCTTAAGTTAAATATATCTTCAAAAAGTTACATTCATATATCTCATGTTTTTCCAAGAAGTTACATCCATATATCTCATTTTCTTAAAGTATTTTTTAAAAGATTTTGTATTAAAAGGAATTGTAATATTTTTGATAAAGGATTTTGTATAATATCAACTCACTCATAATCTGCTTTGCTCAAGATTAATAATAAAAGCATCACCATTATCACCCTATAGCCCCCTCTCCATCTTGGAGCTTGTGAAAGATGCTTTTATTATATTCTTCCATTTTAGCATTATTTATAGCTACTTTTTAAGCATTGGTGATTTCAATATTGGTAGAGTGAGGAGCTTGTGCAAGATTCCTTCTTGATATTCATGTTTACATCCATCCTACAAAATTCAAGAAACTAAAATAACATTCAAGGAATTGAGGAGAGAACACTGCCAGAGTAAAAGCTTCAGTGAAACAACCTACAAATGGATTATCTTCTTGATATTTAACAAGAATATATCCAACATTGGGATTCTCCTCCCAAATAAAGCTAGGCCTAAGCGAACCTTGTTTCTTTTTTTTGGAAAACATCATTACTCTTTTGCCAAGGTCCTTAAACCTCTTGTTTTTTTTTATGTTTTAAAAGTAGAGATATGATTTCCCTCTGCAAAAAATCTCAATCTTCCCTCCTAACTATACTTTAGTGGGCCATATTTCCTTAATTAATGTACCAGCAAAAGGAAAAAAATAAATTGAAGTGCACATCTCTAATTCAAGATAGTACACATTTAATACTTTTGTATCCGACGTTATATTTCAATATTTTTCAACATCTTCACCCTACTCATATAAACAAGGTTTTGGAGGTCAAATTGTTGCTTACAGGGGTCCCTTGTCCCATAAACAAGAATTCTCATAAATCAATTTTATCTTTGGCAAGAATGACTTTAAAATTAGATTATGATTATTATAATAATATTACATGTAAAAATACTTATAACAATTTATTGGAAATTTTGGAAAATCATGTAAGATCAAATTGCCTTATCTTCCATTCCATTGCAAATTACCTTAAGGTTATATCTCTGCCATATATACATAATATTCCAAGCCAGCTACAAATTAAACTGTACAAGGGGCAAATGTATGGAATTAGAAATAATCTTATGCTAAACCAATTGCCTTGTACAGAGGTGGAAGATAAGGGGTTGTGGTTAGTTGTTTTCTATTGGAGAATGATCCATATCATTAACCTCGGGGTGGATAGGCACCCACAAAATTGTCTAATTTCATCAAGCTAGGATGCCTTGCAAGGAGGTGGATTCCCATGCATTGGTCCTTGGCCCCTTAATGAGCTATACTGAGTTTGTTAAAAAGAAAGAAAAATTGATATTGATAAGTAGGGGATTTTCAAGCAAGCTAAGGAACTAGATATCTTTGAAAATAGAGTCTCTATTGGAAAATATCAACAAGTTATATTATGAGAGCTATATGCACATTTATGAAATTGTATCAATGACACTGAACAATCTTGAATTGAATTATAAAAAATGGAATATGCAAGAATATTTTAAGGGAACCATCTTAGCTTAAGCTCAGTTTCTTTGGGAAACAAGATTGAATATATACATATCATAAATATTTACAAGCAACCAATTTATACTTTTCCACGCATTCTCATGTTCTAGTAGCATCTGCACAACTCTCCTTAACTGTCTTACATATTGTGTCTCTTTTTTCTGGGAGATCCATCACCAAATTGTCTTGGATACAACTCAAATATTGGGTCTGAATTTTGACCCTTCATGCTATAGCTTAGAATCATTAGCTTGAGGATGTAAACAAATTCAACTCATGCTCCTACAAGTACAATTACAACCAAAATAATAGAAGAATTAGCCTCCTTCAAGTATATATGTACGATCCAATAATCACATGGTACTATTAGGAATGATAACAATACAGATGGAGCTTTGCAGATGATACAATCCTTATAGTAATAATCTACAAATTAGGGTTGGAATTAAAATAAACTGAAGTGAATGATGGACAAGGGAGAAGTATAGATTGATTAGAATCCTTCAACTCTAGTAGTTGTCTGGCTTAGGGAAGCATCTTCCTTACATTGCTTGATCAACCCTTCTTCCAATGCAAATGTTGATGCACAAGATCTTGAAGGAACAATGAGAGGCTTCAAAGGTTTTAATGGGGTGAGTGTTGCATTTGATCATGTAGATGATGATGTTATCACTCCATGTAAGTTGGGGGATCTAGACGTGGCTTGCACTTGTGTCAATGCTAATGAGTCTCTGGTTACTATTAGGGGTTGACATTGAGATAGACAAACGAGCATTGCTACTGATGATATTGGTGATGACAATTCTAATTGCCTCGAGTATTGTCATTCTTGGGACTACTTGGTTCCTTTAGTATGAAATGAACTTTGATGAGTATTTCATGTCTTGGACTAATTTTAGTATTTCTACAATTGTTCTCTTGGCAAGCCTCTTAGAGGGCTTCTTTTGTAGACACCTCAGAATCAGGTATGCTATCGTCTTAGCTTCTTTCTTGCATTATCAACTTTTCAGCCTTGGGTCCATGATTAGGGTGAGTCTAAATGCATCTACAAGGAATGAACTTGTTCATCTGACCAGGTTCCTCTCTTCCTTTGGATAGAAGGAAGAATTACCCATGTTCTCATGCCCTATTAGTAATTCCAGAAGAACTACCCCAAAGATCCATATAGTACTCTTAGGTGTCAAGAATCCCCATGCAACAATTTCAGGAGCAAGACATGGCATGCCCTGCAAATCAAAAAATAATTTTAGTACTTACCACCATCACAAAACAACTATTAGATGCAAACTAATGAAAGCATTATGGACCTGCAATAACCTAAGATGTAGGTAGGATTCAATAAGCACAGTAAGGTTTCATTTTGAATAATTGTAAACACCATATCCACTAAATTATGGGAATGTGATAAATAGCATTATCAGAAGGGATATTTTGGATACAACTAGTCTAGTGAACTTTCATTTTGATTTATAAGTGCGGGGATGCAATAGGTAAGTCTTGTTATGTTCTTTAAATATGTTACAATAGATCAGATTTTCCAATTCGACATTGGTGTGCAAATCTAAAAGTAAATAATGTGGACTGATGAGTTAGAAGTTAGAACATACCTTGGATGAATTACTGCCATAGTCCAACTCCTGACTGTGATGGGAAAATCCATAATCGATGAGATTTTAACTGAAATATTTGTCGAAATGAATATATGGAGTCTTAAATTCCTTGTACATGTCAACGTTTGTATTTACATGCTCAACCTATCTCAAAGTAGTGCAATAGTTAGCACTATCAAATATCTGTCCATTAATATTCACAATGGATTTGAATCCTTGGGCATGGCCCGACCCTTATATAATATAACTATATAATCATAGGTTGAAGCAAATTTTTGGTGCTTGACCTTGATTCTTATATATACATATAAAATATTCAATAAAATCTAAATGAATGAACAACATATGAAAATCTCACTATGGGGAGCTGGAATCAACCTTGGTTTCATTGATTAGTATTAAGATTTTCTACATTAAGGTTGAGCTATGGGGTTCGATTCTCTAGCCAAAATTGTCAAAAACACATCAAAATAAAACAAAAAACAACCATATTTAAATATTTAACAACCTAATTAACATTTTGATTGTCAAATCCCAACACATCCTTCTTATCTCAACACCTCCAAAGATCCCAATGTTTCCATACCTGGAATCTCTTCTAACTCAGAGAACCTACAAACACATAAGCATTGAATATTTGCAACCTGCGCTAACCCCTGTATGCTTTCCAACATCACACAATCGCCTTCCCACAAGTACTCCAAAAAATGCTCACATTTGCTCTAGAAACCATTTTGGAAGGCCAAAAACTGGAAGGACTATAGAAAAGGGTGTTTCTGAAATTGTTTTGTTTGTAAGCCATTAAATTTGTTCTATTTCTAAGAGATATCTGTGTGAGAATAGAGCTTCAGTTCAGAGATCAAAATTGAAGGGCAATATCAGTACCAATTACACTAAACAATCTTGAATTGAATTATAAAAAATGGAATACGTAAGAATATTTTAAAGGGACCATCTTAGCTTAAGATGAGTTTCTTCGTTGTTATTTCTTGAGAAAGTTAGGACAAAGGTTCTTTTGTTGAAAGAGGCTCATATTACATGGGTGGGACTAGACTTTGTGTGAAGTTTAGAAGTTTGGTTTGATACCATCGTGGATACACAATAAATATTCCCAACCTAGGAAAGGTTCAAAGTTACTTTTAGAATTTTGGGATGGATATGTATTCTCAACCATAAAAAACTTTGGCAAAAACTACCTCAATATCACACACAACCAAGGAAAATAAATCTGTTTAATATAGATTGCACACACAGGAACCTATGCTGCAAATCCAATGGAAGAGATGATAGTTGGCCTGGTTTTAATTCCAAAAGCAGAAAGGTAACACAAACTATACTAACTAAGGCCTATTGCAAAATGATGTTAAAACTGTTTTTTGACATAATATAATAGTAGGTCCCAAAGCTGAAATTTTCCAGCCTAGAAAAATTGTAGAAGGAGAACCATGATGTATGGATGTGTTTTTCAATTTTTGGGAATATGTGATTTAACATTCTCTTTTCCTGTCAAGAATAAAACATATTTATGATGTATGCTTGGTCTATCCCATCACAGATACTTGGTAAACATGGGTATATACATTTATTTGTCTGTAGGAGAAGCTTTCAATTTTTTTAAAACCAAATCTTTGAATTTTTCACCTGGCTAGCAATCCTCGTGGTTAACATGAGTTCAAAGTAAAAAATAGAAAGCACCAAGAAGAACAAGCAAAAATTTCAACATCCAATTTCAGAGTGTCATAACGGAGAACTAAACATCAGTGCACATTTTTCATCTCTACCAATACCAACAAGTGGACATGATCACATACATTTCAATTTTTTGGGAATCTATGATTTAACATTCTCTTTTCCTGTCAAGAGAAAAACATTCTCTTTGTATGCAGGGGAAACTTTCATTTTTTTAAAATCTATCTTTAAATTTTTCACATGGCTAACAATCCTTGTGGTTAATCCAACATGAATCTGAAGTAAAAAAAATGGAAGGAACTGAACTGAACATCAATGAAAACCATACAAAATGCACGGTAAAATTCGCTAGGGGATTCTCCATGGAAACCATACAGAATGCATTGGCAAAAAAACCTGGGTAAGTTTAGATAAACTTCCACAAATCTAGGGTTGGACCAGTTAATAATTTCATATTATTTATTAGAAGAAACATATCAAATACCTCAGCCTGTTTAAGCAGAATTAAAGAAGTTTTATTCACTTGTTCATTCATCCATGAGAAAATGTCCTAGAATATATCAAACACTTTTATAACATATAATTGATTGAGTGCATACTGCAAACACAAACCCTAATGTTTGACCAATGAGAATTTCAATGCATTGGTTTGCTTGAAACGTGAGGGACTAGTGAACCCTTGGATCTTAGAGACAACAGAGTCAAAGACCATCAATCACAGTAGCTCCACCATCTTCGACCTCAAAATTTTCCCTTCCTCCACTCACCATCACGCCCGACCCTCGATTTCCATGGTCTCGTCTATAACACAATTTATATTTGTCAATAGTAAATACCCTATCCGAAGCCATACTCATAGTAAAACTCGGGGAAAACAGAGGATCTAAAGCTGCTATCCCCTGGATGAGTTGATGTGTTTTGGGTAAGGCTTGTCTTCTCTACAAAGCAGATTAGTGGTGATTACTTTCGCCAGGACGACAAGAATTTGCATGTACTACAGAGGATCTTATTGGGACTACTGTGAATCTCATGAAGGTAAGGGAAAGCCACAAAAATTGAAAAAACATATTTATTAAAGTCTTGTATATAATATACCCAGGAAAATATAGTCAATATACTAGATACATACATACCTAAACCATGACTGAATAACCTTGATTTCAATTTGGGTGCGAAGTTACGGAGAGTGTGGCTGCACTGCCTGGATAGAATATGACTCCTGGATATCCACAATGTCTGATTTACTCTCTGGGAGACTGTTTTAGGTTGGGGTTACAATTTTCCCAGCAACTTTGACCTAAACCATGATTGAATGACCTTGATTTCAAATTGGATGTGAAGTTATGGAGCGCATGGCTGCACTGCCTAGATATAATATGATTCCTGGATATATAGAAAAGGAAATATATATATATATATATATATGTATATGACCTTGCAAAAAGGGGCACCAAGCCTACTCAGACCTAGCCAACAAAACCGTGAAAACTTCAAAACCCTAACAACAAATAATGTTCCAATCATCCATTCAAAACAATAATGTTTGTACAAGCCTCGACCAGAAAGCCAAAATCACTCCGACACATGCCTCTAAAGATAATTTAAGTAGGGAAACAACTTACAATTCCATGCTTAACGCAGATGCCAAATATTTAAAAAAAATATGAATTCAAGCCCTTTCAAAAGATTAGTATTGTGGCAAGTAATAATTTATCAGCCACTATGTCACTAAATCTTGGGTTGAAACAATTTATAATCTACTATATTATCATAATATGGGATGAAATGGCCTTAGAATTCATATCACCACTAACATAACAAAAAAGCTTGCCAAAATCTTGCAGAAATAACGCTAGTTAATTCTACATTGCCCAAAAGCTTACCATTCAAGAGTTTCCTACAATCTTCAAGAGTAGCCCATGGCTCTTTCCTGCTGCTGTTCTGTTCAGATCCAAGGAAAACTGGGTAACCCTAATGGCCTCATCACAGCTAACCTCCACTGCAACTCTTGCAGGCTCGCTCATGTTTTCCCTCAGAGACCCTGTACATGGTTGGAAAGCCAAAATACAAAGGTCATGATGGGAAGTTGAGTTGCATACCTTGAGGACAAGAACTAAGGATCGAATCTGATTATGGCTAGATTCCTCAGTCATGGGTCAATTGAATGCCCACATAAATTACGCCAACAAGAAGAACGGTGTAATTTGTGCTTAATGGCTTGATGTTGGAGGTGAAGGAACGATTTTATTGTAGGACTTGTAAGCATTCATCTCACTGTCTATATACCAAACACAGATTGGATTTCCAAAATTTCTTGGTTCTACTCCATAACTCTCAGAAGATATGAGCAAAGACATGTAGTGAAATTAAACTTGCAATAGTAAGTCAGTGAAGTTCTTCCCCATACAGGCGTGGCTTTCTTCACAAGTAACACTCCTGTCTCGCCTTTCAATTCACCGTCATTCCCTGTCTGTAGAGAATTGAATGGAGAAAGTAAGGGTCTGTCCAAGGCATTGAAATAGGTACATAATCACATCACCTGCTAATCTAGAGAACAATGAGCAGTAACCGGAGGGTAAACATGTAAAACCAGTGGATTGTGCACAGTTAAGATGACGACACGTGGTGAAATAAGATTAGTTTGAGGGATGACGAAAAGGAATAGTGTTCCTCAAAATGACCCTCGAGAAATAACGACTATCAACATAAAAATTGTTTTCATTATAAATCTCATTTTTCATGAAAATGCATAAATTGATATATGTGAGATCATTATTTTACTTTTTATTGGAAAATGTACAAATTTACATGGATTGTAATAACTTTATTTTTTATATGAAAATGTACAATGTTATCATTATTTTACTTTTTATATGAAATGGACTATCATTAGCATATATAATCCTTGTTTTGGGCGGAATTTTAATGTAAATGCTTTGTTTTCTTATTGGTATTTTTACTTTTTATGTAAATGCTTTGTTTTCTTATTGGTATTTATGATTTCAATGTTGGTTTGAAAATGTTTTTTCAACGCTATCTAATACTCGCATATTAAATTAATAAATAAATAAAAAGCTTAATAAAGTATATATATATATATATATATATATATATATATATATATATATAAAATTAATTTCTAATATTATTATTTTAAAAAATATTAAAAAATTCTCTTTCAAAACTAATGATTTATAATTAATAAGCAATTTCGTCATAACTTTTAACTATATATAAAAATGGTTAAAATTACAATTTATTAGAATTTTAAAAAAATAGCTCAAAACTATAACTTACGTAAATTTTTAAAATTTAAATGGTTCTAAATTATAATTTATTACAATTTAAAAAAGGTTTAAAACTATAATTTACAATAAATTTTCAAATTTTGATTTATAATAAATTTGTTCAAAATTTTGAAAATTAGTATTAATAGATAATGATAATTTTTTATAAAAATTATTAATTATTCTTTAAAATCACATTAATGACATTCATGAATGGTTGTAATTGTTTTATAAAAAATTATCAAAACTATAAAAAAAATTACAAGATGATAAAACTTTGAAGATATAACTTGTATATTGAATTTTAAAAACATAAACAACTCCAAATTTGAACTTCAAATAAAAGCTCTAGTATATTTGTGTGAATGCTTTTTCATTAAACATTCATATCTCTATTTAAGTAAGAACTATAATATAGTTTTGTGTATGCTTTTTCATTTTTAATGTGTGTTGTTTTCGAATTGAAAGTTTGTAATTTCAGTTCTTAAATTAAGTAAAATATCAAGTCTAACCAAATTAGAAATTCAGTAGTGAATTTAAAAAATACGATGACAATTCCAAGAATTGATTATTAAGAAATTAAAAATTTTAAGGATTTATCGGAAATACAAAATCTATATGTTTGACCAAAAGTCAATTGGATTACAATGAAGTTGGTGTTAGAGATAATGTTTATCGGTTGATGATGAGAGAGATTCTCTCCCTAGTTTAGTGTGTGGTTGAGATATTATCTCAACCTCTCCTAGCTATATTTAAAATGAGTTAGATTTCATAACAACTCTTTCTACTCTATATATTAGAGATATCATTTGTACATAGATATTGCAATAGTAATAGATTTGTGTGTTGTGTGTAACAATGTCTTCTCTCTCCATTTTTTTATGTTGGTATCAGAGTTGGACTGAGCATAGCTCCCTCACGGGAGTGCTCATGACTATGAGAGAGAGGAGTATTGTTGTAGTCTTCCTGTAGCATGAGTGTTGAGTGGTGTTTGCTGTGTTTAGCATTGAGCCTTTTTATTATTGGATATCGCTAGGGAAAAAAGGAGATGCTGCGTGGGAGCTCGCTTAAGGAGCTATAGTTGCTACATATTGGACCGTTGTCATTAAATCAAGAAAGAGCCTTTTGGATCGCTATTGAAGGATTTACCGTGGAAGTGGAGCGCTTTATTAATAGAAATCGCTTGGATTGCTGCTGCCATAGTCAAATCGGATCGCGACCATCATCAACAAATTGGATCGCTAAAGAGCCTGCCTATCTGTCTGTCGTGGAGAAGCAATATCGCCATTATCAAGAGGAGAGTACGATGCCCCATATCTGATTGCTGCCCATTCGTTGCTCATATCTCCCATACCATAATTGCTATACCATCGCCGAAGGAAAAGAAAGTTCGCAGTTAAAGAGATAGCCACTAGAAGAGATTGTAGTTAAAGGTCCGCAGTTCGCCCAGGCCTTCATGGAGAGGAGATTCAAAAATTGCTGTCACATTAAGGAGAAAAGAGATCCACGTGGAGGAGAAAGTTGTTGTTTACCTTCTATATAACATTGGCAGCCGCTGTGTAAATGAAGATTGAATTTACCATTGAACTTAGTGTTCTGAGTGATATGGTGTCTACCAAAGAGCGGGAACATACATCAATGAACAAGAGAAGAAGCTCACAGAGATATAATACGGTGGAGGAACTATGTAAAAGGAGTCACTAAGAAGGTGCCATAGCTATTGGTGGTTAGCAGAAGGAGACCCATTTTCACACCCTCAAATGAAATGGAACGGAACCCATGAGTTGGTCACTGTACTGCTGAATAGACTTGGTTATGAATTTGGTATTTTCACATCCAATCATCTAGAAGTTCGAGCTGGCAAAAAATATGTTGTTGGAAAACTTGCAGCTGACATAAGAAAATGGATACTCCAAGATTCATATAAAGGAAAGGAGGTACACATATTTGTTTTTATTTATTCAAGGCATGAGGGTAAGTTTTAACAAGTGTGGTTATAGATATTTATTGTAAGGGGTGCATGATCGGTTGTACTCGACATCCCATAATGTTTTGGTCCAAAAATGTAAAGCTTAGCCATAGGCAAGTTGATTTGCCCATGTTGTTGTAAGACCTGTCCCAAATGTTTAGGCATACGTTTTGTGGTGCGTAATCGCACAGAGTTATCTCTCTTATTCATAAAGTGGATGTGTTATCAAGTTGTGGAATCAACCACTGTGAGCAGTACAGGGGTGACAGGTGTACCTGTAGCCTGAACCTGATGAAGGTTGAAGAAGCGAGAGTATTCAATTCAGGGGGGAAGTTGATATGGAAGAATCTTAGAGTATGACGGACAAAATTATGATTAAGGGAGAATTTAATCTATTGATGAACCACGTAGGTGAAAAGCATTTCTACAAAACTGGCGGTTACAATGGTTGAGCACCCATGTATTCTGGTGGATGGTTTGTTTTTTATATGGACATCAATAATCCATTTTATGTAGAGAAAGGTACAGGAGAAGTTCAAAGTTATCAAATCCTCATGAAGACCAAGACTACTCTACAAGCAGAATAAAGATAAACATTAAGGGAGGATGTTAGAGATAATGTTTATCTATTGATGATGAGAGAGATTCTCTCCCTAGTTTAGTGTGTGGTTGAGATATTATCTCAACCTCTCCTAGCTAGATTTACAAAGAGTTAGATCTCATAACAACTCTCTCTACTCTATATATTAGAGATATCATTTGTACACAGATATTGCAATAGTAATAGATTTGTGTGTTGTGTGTAACAATGTCTGCTCTCTCCATTTTTAAGTGTTCAGGTACATTAGTTAACCTTCACGCAATAGTTAGATACCTGTAGCTATGTATGCTTTTAATTAACTTCTTGAACTAGCTAGAATGGTTGGAGGATGCTTATGAAGACTTTTTACTAACTTCTAGAACCGGCTAGAACGGATGGAGACCAAGGCTAGAATGCATGGAGGAGGCCTCCATATTGGAGTTGGAGAGGCTTGGCAGGTTTATTTGTGAATTTGTGAATGGGGTGTAATTCCTAGCTCTAAAAGCCGGTATCATACAAAAAAAATCAAAACCAAATGATAAAAAATATACACAGAAAGATTAAGAATATCCATAACTGCTTGAAGAATGCGTTAATATGGAAATTAAAACAAATGGAATGAATGCGTAGATTTGGTAAAATGAACTCATGGAATCAGATGATTCAGTCCATTATAATTCTGTTAGATATGAAGGATAGGACATGAGTGTCTTCTACTCTCTTTTTCTATAATTATAAATCTATCATCTACAAAATTCTCTTCAAATAAGCACTGTTTTAAGCAATTACTTTCCACGCTTGAAACATTTTGTAAAAATCCTAAACCATAGAATATAAACACGGAGGATCTTTACAAAAACTATAGAATCACTGTTATTGCCTAAGTGGCCTGGAAAGAATTTGATATTTCCTTTTGTTTGTACACATATTTGTGTGTTTTATACTACCGATAGGCCCATTATGAAGCTTGAATGAAGCAAAGAATGTCCCGAAATAACAGATTTTCTCTTACAAAACATCTATAAATTGTTATTGTTTGGATCCTTGCATTATATTTGGTATACTTCATTTTTGTACGAGCTCTATCTAAAGGAGTTGGCCCCAATATATCGCAATTGGGAGCAATTCTGTAGCCGGCAACTCAACTTGTTTGTTCTATCTCCTCATAACCATGCACATAGAGGAAAGCATCTGAAAGGGTCTAATATCTATATTTATAACGTGCTAAGGTCTTCAAAGGTATCTAGTTGGATAAATATCACCCCTAAACTAATGTCTTCACTGAAACTATATATCAGGGACATCGTAATTGCATGTGAATGTGCAAAGAAATAGTATACACAAAACAATTAGATTTTAGTAAAGAAATACATGAGTCTAATATAAGTAACTATTTTGAAAGATAGTCATAATATGTGGATCAAAATAACCATATTAGAAGATAACCATAATGTTTGGTAGAAGATATATTGACACACCTAGGTGTGATGGAACAAGGCACACCATGAAATAGGGCATCATTATGTATGGAGTCTTTGATTTATGCAATTTTTGAATTTATAAATTGACTTATTGTTTGGACTCCAAATCCCATGTCTATTAAATTGAGATGTCTATTAGATTGAGGATATTGATTGCATAAAACCATGTAAACTACTCTTAAATAATTAAATTGTTATGGAGAATATTCATTGTTGACTTTATATATCAAACTATGTCAAAATGTCAATCCATAACACATAGATATGATGATAACAACTATGTTATTTTCTCTATATATTTTTCAAGGATCCCATTCAAGCATTAGAAATGTTGCTCCAAACATTCAATGTTGGAAATTGAAGGATTTAGAATATGTTGAGAACA
Organism: Larix kaempferi; assembly: GCA_027924585.1. Lineage (NCBI taxonomy): Eukaryota > Viridiplantae > Streptophyta > Pinopsida > Pinales > Pinaceae > Larix > Larix kaempferi. The sequence continues at coordinate 5,307,611 of BSBM01000351.1, read as the reverse complement.
AAATGAAAAACAACGTTAATGCACAAAAACACATGAAAGAAACCAAATTCCATTACTTAAAGATTGGTTAAAATCAATATACAGATACGAGGCATAAAATGGTGGTATCTACCTTTATAAAGAGGAGACATGTATGCTATGCTTAGTCACAAAAAGATCCTCAAAGGAGGTTGAAATTGTTTTTTATCATAATCTCAAAAACCTAAGGTGAAAGAACCCCAACCCTAGTACAAAGTTAGGGTACAATGTGATTATGAACTAGATGAAGTTGAGTTGTATGAAAAGAAGGGAAACTTTCTAGGAGCGTAACTTGTAATTGGTTGTAATCGATTTGAATTGTATGAAAATAAGGGAACCTTTCTATGAGAATAACTTTTCATTGGTTTCCCAATTTAGAAAGGTTTAAATTGCATTTTATCACAATCTCAAACACCTAAGATGGAAGAACCCTAACCCTAATAGTAAGATAAAGTTAGGATTCAATGTGACTGTAAATTAGATGAAGTTGAGTTGTATGCAAAAAAGGGAACTCGGAACATAATTTATCATTTATTGCAATAAAGTTGAGTTGTTTGAAAAGAAGGGAACATTTCTAGGAGCATAACTTTTTAGTTGCTACTTCATTTTTTGGCTTCTTAAGTGAGTTGAGTAGAATGGTTGAGTTATAATGCTCTTCAACAGGTCTTACGGAGAAAACTTCCTATGGCTTGGGGCAGACCACAACAGACAGTTTTCTACCAGAAAATGACTCACTTCCCAATGCAATGCTATATAAATGACAATGCTAAGATAAAAGAGGAAGAACCAACCTTCAACTGGATGTTCAAAGTAGATCCCCGTTGAGCTTTCAACCTCTACACTTGAACCTGCAGATTAGTCTCAACAACAAGTACAAGAAAGTGCATATAATATGTGAAAGACATAAGCATAATCAATAGCATGATCCATGATATCATAAGCAAATATAACCCAATGTAAATTAACAATATTCACAACATCAATTGGACGAGAAAATGAGTATTCCCATTAATGAATAACAAGAAGTACAATATACGACCTCTTGTATGCAACCAATATGAACCAAGAACTGGGTCTCTCCACTTGTGCCTCCACCACTTCAATCCTCCATGGAATGGCAAACTCAAACTATGAAAGGAGTTTAAAAGGTGAACATAAGGGGTTCACAACTACAAGGATCAATTGGTGTAGACTCAAGTCACAGTAAAAATCCACTAGAGTTATCTTGCTCTCTCTTTCTCCTCCCTTCCATATGCCATAAGTGCTCAATATATAGCCTTTTAAAGGAAAGTGAAAGGACACATCGAGGCATTTCAGGGAAAATGGAGGGCCAAAAGTCACCCTAAGACCGCTTTTTGGGAGTAAAAAGTAAATTTCTAATGATTTTTACCATTTTACTCGGTACCCACGGGCTATAGTGGAACATCCTGCGTGTACGCTGACTACAATGGAACAACAAGCATACAAGAGGAAAAATAGGGAAAAAAGTGTTTCTGAAGGATATAAAGTGAATTTGAGTCAGTAAAATGGATCCTGAAGGCCAAAGAATGCTGATTCTCTTAGGGTGGAAAATTACATTGTAACAGATGCCCCCTAATGTGTGAGGTCAGAGAATGGTGCTACGATGGACGAAATACATTATAAATCTTAGAAGTGGAGTGATGGAGACACAACTCGAAGGAGCAGCTCACTCGTCATAATACAATAATATCTTTGAATACATGTCGGTATAGTACAACAATCTGATACAATGGACATGAATAGGCAGTACATAATGAAGGCATGTCATAACTGATCATAGCCATAACTATCTACAGTAAGAGACAGTCTCTTGCTGAAAGGAAACAACTGGTGCAAACTGGAGGTACAAACTACTGATATCTGAGAGGTGATATCTCATATGTAAAGTCACGATCATAAGTAGCATACTGGATGCCACTATCTCCCGGGGTCTTCTACACAAATCGTCTATGGTGCCAGTCCCATCAAGTGAATAGAGGTGTTGAGGTCGAACCTGATGTGGCATCGTCTGATTACCGGTCAATGATGTATACCGTTAACAGACGCGAGATTACCCACCAATAATGAAAATGGGCATCAAGGCACATAGTAAAATCATCAGAGTACGAATAGATGTTTTGAAGTCGAACACTAAGATGAATCCATCGATCAGGGGACATTGATGTATTCCTAAAACTGTCGATGGCAAGAGAACCTACCACTAATAACTGCAAGCCTCAAGGTACTCAATCGAACTCTGACTCTCAATTCCGGAATAAATGAGTTGATTTCGATAGAACGAAACTCGCTAGAAGGAGGGCATTAAGGTATCCCCCATCAAACAGCATGAGGTAACAGCTACGCTGAAAGATTTGGAAGAAATCAAGTGAAATGGACTGACTCAATAAGGATGGCCGACATGCAATAGTCAAGAGATCCGAGGAGTGGCTGACTTTGGTTTCAGGACTTCCTTTGAACAAGAGCATGAGAAGATGGATAGACTCAGGAAGCATAGACTCAACATAGTATTGTGTGATGCAGGAGGCATCAACAAAGGGCTCCATAATGACTGGAAGCTTAACCAATCAGTGGAGTAAAACTGAGAAACGAGTATATCTCCTATGGTCCAACTATAGTCTCGACTCATAATGGATGGAGTGGAATGACTGCTCTATTCAAAGGTGACACAACAACTGCCGACAATAAGAATTAAATATTCTCCTGTTCGGCTTTTTGGAATATTTGATTTTTTTTTTGTCTTTTTCATATTTGGAAAGCTTGAAAAAGAATAAAATTGCTTATAATACAACAATTGATGGAACAAGTGTCAAATAGCAAGCAGACTAGTCCCAAGCAGTGGAACATAAGTATGACCAATGCAAGGAAGCCTATGCAGGATATGGACACTCGGGGGGGTGTTCCCTCAGGGTCAAAAGGTCTTCAAATTGTCAAAGGAAAATGGAATCTCTACAAGGTTTGACAGGGGAAGTGCTCAGGCACCAAGCTAAGAGCTGAGTAAGCAGGAGTCGGCACAAGGCTCAAGCGACAAGCAGGATGATGCGATGCAATCACAACTTGATACAACTAGGGGGAGTCCTTATGGGAGATGGCCAACATAAGACAAAGTAGAGTATGAGTTTTTATTGCAAAGTCATGGCGTAACTATGAAGGACTCCCAATCTTAACGAAAAACAATAGCATGGGTTCCATATGAAAAAATGGGGTTCTAACTAGGGCACCCATGTTCGGAAAGGCCCTACCACCAAATAAAGACACATCTATAATAGTGTAAAGGCTCTGTGTTGGTTAAGAAGCGGGGTTGAACCTAGGGTTGATGAAAATGGTCAAAATGTCAAATGCATAATGCATGTGAAAATGACATCTAACCTATATGCCAGGTGTGAAATATACCTGACGTAGGCGCGAAATGGTCAAAAATCAACTCTCCTTGAAGAAATCTATGCAAAATGCTACTCCAAGACATTATATTAGTCCAAAATAGCTTAAAATGGTGAAAACTATAGACAAGTGGGTTTGAAAAACTATAAATAGTAATAAAAAATTACAATTTACAATTCATTTTCACTATTTACCCAATTTGGAGTTTTTGGTTAGTTTTCACCTGCGATTTCAGTTGCTGATTTTGGGAGCTACGAGCATCCGTTCATCGAGCCGTCTAGAGAAGGTTAGCTATCTCATCCTCCTCTTTCATTTGATAGTTTTTATTTCAATTTTAATTGGTAAAAAAATTTTATTGGGAAAGCCCTATTTGTTCACGACGGTGTACGTGGGCTATAAGCATACGGGTCGCGGGTAGGGCATGGTACCCACGGTCAACACATGCATTGACCGCGGGTACCTGCCCCTGTGAGCTCAGTAGCCCACGGGCATGACCGTGAGTTTTGTTTTTTAAAAGAAAAAGACTAAACCCATGTTTGTTTCTCCTCCAAGATGGTTATGGAATGGAGGGAAAAGGGAGCATGACCTTGTAGATGAGGCCATCCACAATGATTTTCCTGCACAACAACCATTGCAAGCATGTGGGATTTTTAAATTCTAGAGAGTTGGGGGTTTGAGGGCCCAAAACTAATTGCTCCACCACTTGATAGCCTACCAGGATGTGGATGCACAAAATTTCAACCTAGATGGTCAAATACTCTCACTAGAGGTAGATGACATTTACTTTATTACTGGATTGTCCCGTCAAGGGGAAGTGGCGAGGCTTCGATCTCGTTCAGTGGGTGGAGGGATCACCATCCCTGACTACATAGAGCGGTACTATGTTCTTGACACATGGAAGGTAGGGATTCAGGTACCCATTGGTAGGATAACCGAGTTGAGCATGAAGATCATCGTTGCTACCCTCGCCAGGATTACAAGTATGGTAACTCTACACCAGGCTTCAAGGCTGGTGATGTTGTATGCTTCACAGTGCATGTGGACCGTTGTATATGGCTGGTGCACAATGTTACTGGGGTCCATGAAGACCCAGTTCACGGAGTGAAAATGTGGGGAGTTAAAAAAATTTGGATACGGAAGTATCTTATGCAATTTCTTCTTTGAGAGGGTTCTGGGGCTCAGTCCAAGGGTTGAAGTCCCTCCTCATAGTCTCCGTGACCCAGCCCTGACTCAGTGGGCAAAGGTCTTGAAACGACAGGGTGGTGGCCGACAACCATCACCATACACAGATGAGTTCTTTCACTGGTGGGACCGACAGGTCATAGCCATAGGAAGATACCCCTATGGAGGGATAGAATTCCATGGTGATCATGACATGCCGCTTCCTCCAGGAGCTGCGTTTAAAGACATCAATACGTTACTCTTTTTATGGTTTTTGTATATTAATTTTTTTGGATTTTTTATTATAAGTGTAAATGAAAAAATATTTTTGGTGGTAGTATCACATATTGACATTCTACTATTTGCTCACAGACGCTGGTCCGCAAAGACCAGAGGGTTTCCTGAGACATCGTCGACGGGGTACGGGTGGCGAGGTAGTTAGCGCTGCCGCAGAGCACACATTAAAGACCGTGCGGGTCAACCTGTCCCATATGGCCAACAGGGTACCCGTGGATGAGATAATGCAGTTACCGAAGGATATGCAGCGCCATGTTGTGGGAGTACCGACTCCCTGGGTGCGACTACTGCAGCGCATAGCGAATGCAGTACATTATTATTATTATCAAACACATCCCGCCGAGGCAGCTAGGCCTCATCGTGGGGCATAGATATCTCATGGTCCCATATTTTGTATCGATATGTATATTTTTGAGAGTTACGGGCTCTAGTTTTGTATCATGACACTACCATTTTGGACATGTTATTTATATAAACTATGGTTCTCTGGTTCTACTATATGTGTATGTACAAATGTATGAATGTATGTTTTATTTTTGTGCTCCATTATGAATGTGACAAATGCGAATCTAGGACATAGTTAGCGTATGGATCAGATACATGATTAAAACTTCTCAGAACATGAATGTATGTAATGGAAACAAAATGGTGTTCCAAGAGTCTTACCCTTAAGAATATCTGTAGTAAAGTAGGATCCCTCACACGGTACTGACCATTCAACTGAGACACAACTAGTTGTGAATCTAGGAAGACTTCTAAAAATTGGATACCATACGAAATAACATCCCAAAGTAGCTCAACCATGGCACTGTACTCAGCCACATTGTTGGATGTAGGACCAATACAAACACCTCCCGAAGACACAACTAGGTGGTCAGGTGAATAAATAACCCAAGCAATAGAAGTAAGCTATTATGTGTGATGGCTAGCACCATTCGTGAATCCCAAGAACATGGAAGATTCCGCTAACATCTGTCAACCAAACGAAAGCGAATTAGCAAACCCAAAAACCAAATGAAATCTAAACTATGTACAAAAACAACTATACAATAGTGTACAAAAGTATGAGCTCAAAATAGAAGTTGAAGCGTAATACCGCTTGAGGTAGAGCCCATATCTAAGCTCCTTCAAGGCATTCCCTTCATAATCCTCTAATTTGTAGGATCCTTTTTCTAGGACAAGCCTCACTATGTAAGGGTCGTGCCACATGGGGTTAAACTTGCCTGCCCCCAGTGGTTCTTTAGCTTGGTCATACAAGAGGACCAAGTCACCTTCAGCATATTGCCAAGGACGAACATACCTATCGTACTGAATCTTGAAACGATGTTTATTGGCATCTATAGTCTCGATGACATCTCGACGGTGTTCGTCAAGCTGCTCAAGGTGGATTAAACGTTGCTCAATATCCAACGTATCAAGGAGGAGATCTATCGCTAATTTTAACGAAGGGATTTCGCATTCAATCGGTAAAATGGACTCCACACCGTGTACTAACTAAAATGGTGAGAACCCGGTGGCAGTCTTGACTATGGTTCGATACGCCCACAAAGCAGGATATAATATAATATGCCAGTTGCTCTTGCTCTGTTGGATGGTACATTGGAGAATGGTTTTTAAAGACTTATTGACTGCTTCAACCTGACCATTCGCCTGGGGATAGTAAGAAGATGAATGTTCTTGACGAAACCCAAGCTTGAGTGACAAATGCTCCATCATTTTGTTCTGAAAGTCGCTGCCATGGTCAGTGACAATCTCTTTCGGAATATGGAACCAAGTAATAATATGATTGAATACAAAGTGGGCTGCTATAGCACCATTGTCTTTTACGGTAGGCATGGCATCAGCCCATTTGGAGAAATAATCCACGGCCACTATGATATGGTGATGCCCCCAACTGAAGTTGGTTTGAAATCCATGAAATCCACCCCCCACTTGGTGAAGGCACAGACGGTGACGACCAGATGAAGGGGCACTAGATGCGAGTGTACATTCCAAGAAAACACCTCGCAAGGGTGACATCTCTTTACAACATTCATAGAATCTTTAAAGATGGAAGGCCAAAAGTAACCACCTTGCATAATGCATTGGGATGTAGCAAGCCTAGATAAGTGACCGCCACATGCCCCAGCATGGAAATCATTAAGAACACGCTCCGCTTCTTCGTGAGTTAAACAATGGCAGAGGATAGAATCTTTTCCTTGATGATACAAAGTGTCGTCGATGATGGTATAATCTTTAGCGTGGTGTTTCACACGCCGTCGTTCATCTCGTGAATAGTGTGGAGGAAACTTTAAAGTTTGGAGATATATGATAATATCCCCATACCAAGGGTCCTCAGATGAGATCAGAAATAAGTGTTCATCCACAAAGGAATCTTCATGGACGATATTCTCATCCACTCGTGGAAGGTCCGACATGAGCTCAGCAAAAACCAAGTATTTCACCGACTTCACTGAAGGAAACTCGAGATCAAACTCCTGAAGGATCAAAATCCATTTATTGTACTTCCTCCGATAAGACGTCATGATAGCACGAACTAGAACGGATTGATATGCGCTATGACTGTAGTTTTTCTAAGCACAATATAATTCCATAACTGTTGGACTGCATGAATAGTTGCAAGTTCCAACTTCTCCACATGAGTGTATCTTAGCTCAATGTGTACTAAATTTTGACTAAGATAATAGATCACATGCTCTATGAGAATATCATCCGTCTGAACTAAGACCATGCCAATCGTCTCTTGAGATGCGGCCACATAAAGTATAAAATCTCTTGCAAATTCGAGTGGACTAAGCAAATGGGTTGATACCAAATCTTTCTTAAGAGCGTCGAAAGACTGCTAGGCTCGCTCATCCCAGATAAATGGTGTGTCTTTCTTCAACAAGCATGTGAAACATTTAGTAATATTAGCATAATTCACTACAAAGCGACGCAGAAAAGTGGCTCTCCCTTTGAGGCTCTGAAGTTGAAATAAATTGCACGGAGGAGGCAACCGAAATATTGCCTCAACTTTAAGAGGATCGACTTTGATACCCTCTTTCGAAACTATAAAAACTAGAAGGCGACCCGTTCTCACAACGAAGATGCATTTATTAGGATTCAATCAAATTTTTTAGCATATAGATCATTCGAGAATTAAGCGGAGCTGCTTGGGGTGGTCCACTCTCTTGCGAGAATGGCCAGCAAGATTATCTAAGTATCCCTCGACTATGCGTCTATGGTCATGAAAAGTATAGGTCATAGCCCTCTGAAAAGTGGCTCCAGCATTTTTAAGGCCAAAGGGAATTTTCCGGTATGAAAACATACCCCAAGGACAAATAAAAGAAGTCTTGTGTTGGTCCTCGGCTTTGATATGAATCTGGTTATATCCTGAAAATCCGTCCATAAATGAAAAAAATTCACTTCCCGCACAAGCATCCAAGATCTGATCTATGAATGGAGTGGGGAAATTGTCTTTCGAACATGCACGGTTCAGATCTCTGAAATCAGTGCATACGTAGATAGTTCCTTGCTTCTTATCCACAGGAACGGGATTTGACACCCATTCAATAAGGGGATCTGGGTAGATGAAACCGACCTTAATCAGTTTCTCCACCTCTGCCTTGACCGCTACTTCCTTCCTAGGGTTCACACCATGAAGGCGTTGTCGAACTGGTTTAGCGTTTTCATATGTTCTAATCTCGTGTTCAACAATTCTAGGGTCTATTCCTAGCATCTCCTCATATGACCAGGTGAAATCTTTTCGGAGATCCTTAACTATCTCAGTGATAAATGTGAACCTCTTCAGGAGAGCAATCATCACCGATGTAAATGTTCTCTATCTTTCCGAGGGTCCACGAAATGTTGATCGCCATAGTAGGGAAAATATTAGCCATATTCCCCTCTACGTAAATCCCATGTGTACCCCAAGGAGCCACATGGTTACAATCTTCTCGACAAGAGTCGTCCTAAACTCTTCCTGCTCAAAAAAATCGAGATTGGGAAGAAAACTAGAGCGATGATGCAAATATTCCCAAGCTCTCTCAGTACCACACATGGCCTCAACGATAGCTTCATTCGAAGGAAAAACTGCATGAAGACAATCGTGCAAGCAGGATGAGTTGGCTGCCCAATCCGGCAACATAACGGGATCTTCCTCCTCTGTCCGGAAGAGATATCCGGCTCTGTTGTGTCTTGTTGAATATCTTGATATGCAAGCTCAGTAGCAGACAATGGCATAGCCATTCCAACATGCGCAATGTCTCCAGACGTGGAGTTAGTGGATGGTAGGGTCCATGGATCAGCAAAATACGAAGTCTGGAATGGTACATTATTCAATGGAGGAGGCACATTATCGGAAATGGTTCCAATAAAAGAAATGGGTGCAGGGAAATCAAAAGATCCCAACAATGAAGGGTATAATCCAACACCCATATTCCCAGTTTCCAGCTGAGAATCGTTTACATGGGGGACAACAGGCCCCGTTTTTGCTATGGAATAGGGACTCACGAAATATAGCTGGTCGATCATCACAATCTTGCCTTTATGTGGAAAGCAAATAATTTTGAAAACAAAAGATACGACCACTTTCACAGCGCAAATTTAATTCCCACCTAGGAGAAGGTTGTAGTCGATGGGCACATCAACCACCTCGACTTCAATAGGCACATGATTCCCACCCAAGTGGACAACAAGGGAAGGGAGGATACCATGCGGCTTAAAAGACCGACCATCGAATGCAGTAAGCATGGTCATAGACTTGGACAAGGGAGGAGAAACAAGAGCCTTCCAACAAGATAAATACATCAGTGACATAGAATCACCTTCGTCAATCACCATTCTCTTGACGAAATTCTACAGACATTCCACATGGATCTGAAAATCCACATGGTAAGGTAAGCGAGGTTGGACATCAATAGTGTCAAACTTGATAACATTCAAACTTTTCACATCCTGAACTCCTAAAGCACACAAAATGGCATCCCTTTGATAAGTACACGCCTGTAGAACATCGAGAGCCGACATGGCGCACAGAGTTTGACCCAAATCTTCTACAATAGAGTAGTTCTGGGTGGCTCAAGCATTGGTATTATGCATAGAGCGCTTGAGAACACTTTTTGGTATCCGTGGCATAGTAGTGGGATTATTGATATGAAAAGAGGTATCGGGAGGTGGAGGAGGATCATTCCCCATATTAGGTTGTGGTGCGTCATAATCACGTTGACGAGTAGCAACACTAACCTCTGATTTAACCATATTCACACATCCAAAACCATTGGTGGACGATGAAGTATCATTGGTCCCATAACCAATAGCGGGAGCATTCGAAGCCATATTCTGATGGTGAGGAAGGGGATCTTTCAACATAGATGGGCTCTGTGCAAGATGCTTCGATGCTTCTTTGATTTGAGGACACAAGTGAGTAAAATGATTACTACCATTGTTCTCTTTCCAAGGAGGGTTGGAGTTCTCTTTCCGAGGAGTACTATGATTACTACCATTGTTCCCATTATTTCCACCCTTTCTATTATTTCTCCCCTTCTTCTTACCACCAGGTTGTTGGTTATCTGATGGGTTTGTCGATTGCATAGAATGTACATCAGACGATGGGGTGGAAGTGGACAAGGTGTGAACCTGTTCGGAATTGGATTGGTTAAGTGACAAATTTTGCATTTGACTAGCAACCAAATCCACGGGTCGATTACTTGTAGACCCAACAATGCCATCGGCATGTGGGCCAGGAACTGTCTTAGGCTCATGTCGTGATCGTAGTGTGTCAGGAATAATGTCATACAGGATTCCAGATTGAGTGTAAAGCAAATCTAAGTGTTGGACTTTTAATATCGCTTGTTCCTCAGTCATAATGCTGGACATCGAAACGTCCTTAGAAATGTATGGAAGCAACAACTTAAGAAACCATTCCGAAAGAAACTCTGGAGAAATGTTGGCTTTCACTAGCCTCTTCCGCTGATGCCATTATTGAACATGGTCAGATATATGTGTGGCCTTATTCTGATGGAAAGTAGACAAGAGCTCAGTGTCAGTATCGTAGCAAACTGGTAGCTGGAAATGATCGAGGAAAATCAAAGCTATCTCATTGAAACCCCTGTATGTGCCCATAGGAAACTCAACATACCATTTCACGGTTGCCCCCGTGAGGGTGCGTTGAAATAGTCTTAAGTGAACAAAGTCGTGATTTAACGAGTTGGATGAGCACCAAAGGTGAAAAGTCGTAACGTGATCACCCGGATACTCACCACTCTTCCCCTCAAACTTGGGAATGTCCGAAGGGAGCTTGGTAGGGACTAAAGGCCAATTCGGATCGTGACACACTAGATCATTCGTGAGCTTCGAAAGATCTGGAAGATTCAATTGTGCAAGGAAAGGAAGTTGCGGCTGTAAATATTGATTATAAGATCCCATAAAAGGTTGATTATATGGACCTGAAGGATAAGATGGACCATAACCATGACCATGGCCATAAGGCTGATAACCTCGTCCAACCTGACCCGTGTGAGGGTAAGCAGGCATATAAGTATTTTGAGCACCGTAATGAGGTGGATTGTAATGAGGTGGGTTGTAGTGAGGGCTAGCACTGAATGCATTATAGTAAAGGTTACCACCATAATTATGGGGCATATAAGTGTTACTCGTGGCGGGAACCGTGTTGTAATGACCATAATTGTGAGGCATGTTCCCACCTCCTGTGTAAGCATTGCTAGTAGCAGGAGAAGTCGTGTAGTGACCATGAGCAGAAGGTATATTCCCACCCCCTACATTAGCATTACTAGTAGAAGGAGTAGTGGAGTTGTGGCCATAAGTGTGAGGTATATTTCCACCTCCTATATTAGCATTACTAGTAACATGAGCAGATGTAAAAGTGTACGGTACGGTTTCCACCCCCAGTATTAGGAGGATTGTTAACATTAGCAAAAGTGGTCCTGGGTTGATGTGTATGGGCATGTGTATTGTGCTATGGACGAGTTGTATTGCGAACAGTGTTCCTATCAAAAGGGGTAGCCCTGGGAGGCGGCCTTCCACCAAAATTTGGAATGTTTGGAGGAATGTAGCCCGACCCAGTATTATGTGTGTGAGTGGAAAAATCAGTGCCCCCAATGAGGGCATTGCCCCCAGTGGGTTTAGTGTTGCTAACACCATGACTAGTGCTAGCATGTCTACCAGACCTAGTGGATGGATCAACTGTATCATAGCCAGGCATACCAAAAGAGAACGGGTTAATGTTGGTTGTAGGATTATTGTCAAAATGAGACTCTGGCATCCCATATAAGAAATTATGTGGATACAAAGGATCAAACGGGTTGTCCTCGGGTGGATCCGACCCAAACAAATTAGGTTGGGTCTCGAGTTATGGATCGCCTCCCCATTCCTCTCTAGGAGTAGGGGGATCAGTAATGTGTTCAACTCTTCCCGATGGAGTCCTAGGGATTTATCCCATGCCAAAACCAGCTCTAATGTCAGCGCGGATCGCTTCAAAAGAATCAGAAGAATTAGAGGGATCCCACATGGGTGTCCTCTCAAAACGACGCTAACTTTGGCGGCCGGTAAACCAGCTAACCGATGAGACCGGCAGAGAGTCGGGCTTCACGCCACGATACTTCCAAAAATTCAATAAATCAAAGAGTCCACTAATGGCCAAACTAACAATCAAAGAGCACACACCTAAAGTAACTTCAACCAAATGCACACAGACAGGACTGGCTCAAGGGACCTCCCAACACTATAGCCGGTATGTCTCACCTAGGAGAGGCTTGAGACTCCCAAACTATAACCGGAGGTAACATAATCAGTTCTAAAGGTTCCCAGACTTCACTGCGTGCACAGGGTCAAATCCCTATACAACAAAAACTGTGTTGTCCAACCCCTATCAGACTCGGGATACACACAGTATAACCACTGCAAGCACCCTATGTGATACCTAGGTAAGGAAACTAAGGTCACCACAATATAACCAATGCTCAGGCAGATAGTCGCAGGTGGGATCCATCATATGGGCAGGGTAGATGAGTTCGAAACTCAAGAGGGTCAAATCCCCCAAGAGTCCCCAGATACAAACAAATCCTCGAAATATCTCCCATGTTTAGTCAGTATTGGATGGCTATCTCCGCAACCAACCTCCCGTGACCTCGTGCTTAACTCTGGACTGAGTAGAGCTTCCTGAGAAAACCAATGTATACTATGCATTTCACCACTCCCTGATCAGACACATAATGTTTGGTTCAATATTCTTGGATTGTTAACTCACAATGATCTATTCCAAGACTCTAAACCTAAGCTAGTTGGTGCACCCTATAAATAAAAATCATTCTAATCAATTTTAAGATTAAGCGTTGATTTTAAATGGCTATAATTACTCAAAGGATATGGTCATGAAACTAATGATGTATATGACTCAATAGTATGCACAATCGTCAAACTCTCGACTCATCTATCCAATAAAAACAATGCCACTAAAATTATAATCAATCCAACGGTTCGGAATAAAATGTAATTCTTTTAAATTTCCAATGCACAAGCAGATCCTAGATGAAGGCACAAACACTCAGATGCAAAATGCAGTACGGAAAGAAAATATTTTTGTATTTTCTCTTATAATGAAAAGGAAAATGAAAAACCATGTTTTTGTATTTTTCAATATAATAAAATGAAAAATGAAAGTGAAATCTACCTATTTGGTTAAAGAAATGTAGAGCAGATCACTAGGACAGCTCAACACATCCCAAACAGTGAGACTCAACCAATATAATGGTCTAGAAAATAAAAAATGGTGACAAACTAACAAGGCTCAAAATAGAAAGAAAGAAGATTTTCTGGTCACAAACAGGGCATGGAACATTCAAGAATCAGGCCAAATAAGACTTAGGAATACTCAGAACCAACCCAGCAACAATCCAAATCCATAAATCAATCAAACCTGTAGTTGTACGCTACTGTCAAAGGAAAACATGTGGGTATACGTGATCTATAGTGCAGATAGAGGCAGGTAGACGCGGGCTAAACTAAGCTGACCCGCATACAGGGAAAAGAAAATGAGCAAATAAAGAGTCCAAACACCCAGAAAAAGCTTGTTTTCTACAGTGTATCCCAATGGCCAATCAATGACACAGAGACTCGACACACAACAACTCTAAATAAGTACTAATGCCTAAAAATCCCCAAAAATGGATGTTCTCCCTAGCGGAGTCGTCATTTCTGTTACGGATAAAACTTCCTATGGCTTGGGGTAGACCACAACAGACAACTGACTACTAGAAATGACTCACTTCCCAATGCAATGCTATATAAATGACAATGCTAAGATAAAAGAGGAAGAACCAACCTTCAACCGGATGTTCTAAGTAGATCCTCGTTGAGCTTTCAACCTCTACACTTGAACTTGCATATTAGTCTCAACATCGAGTACAAGCATGTGCATATAATATGTGAAAGACATTAGCATAATCAATAGCATGATCCATGATATCATAAGCAAATATAACCCAATGTAAATTAACAATATTCACAACATCAATTGGATGAGAAAACGAGTATTTCCATTAATGAATAACAAGAAGTACAATATACGACCTCTTGTTGGCAACCAATCTGAACCAAGAATTGGGTCTCTCCACTTGTGCCTCCACCACTTCAATCCTCCATGGAATGGAAAACTCAAACTATGAAAGGAGTTTGGAAGGAGAACATAAGGGGTTCACAACTACAAGGATCAATGAGTGTAGACTCAAGTCACGACAAAAATCCACTAGAGTTATCTTGCTCTCTCTTTATCCTCCCTTCCATATGCCATAAGTGCTCAATATATAGCCTTCCAAAGGTAAGTGAAAGGACACATCGAGGCGTTTCAGGGAAAATGGAGGGCCAAAGGTCACCCTAAGACCGCTTTTTGGGAGTAAAAAGTAAATTTCTAATGATTTTTACCATTTTACTTGGTACCTACGGGCTATAGTGGAACAGCCTGTGTGTACGCTGGCTACAACGGAACAACAAGCATACAGGAGGAAAAATAGGGAAAAAGGTGTTTCTGAAGGATTTAAAGTGAATCTGAGTCAGTAAAATGGATCCTGAAGGCCAGAGAATGCTGATGCTCTCAGGGTGGAAAATTATGTTGTAACAACAGGTGTCAGAATAATAAAAAACACATGAGGAAATGATGTGGGCAAATGAATGTAGGACCAAAGGATGCTAGTTTATATGTGAACTTCCTGAGGCACAATATTTGCACACAAATTCCAATTAGGTCATTTCAGGGATCATTAAAAATATTAGTTCATGGTTTATGAGTCTATAAAATCATATCATCAAATATTGGATCGCCTACATTAACTACCAACATCACAAGGGAAATTAGCTAAAAATTTAGGACTTGGAAATGTATAGTAAAATTGCCAAGATGTTGAACCATTCTTAATAAATGGAATAGATAGGTGGACACCAATATCCAACTGAATCATTTATCCCCTCTTAGGAATCAATGTTCCATATTGCATCAAGTTACCCCATTGTATATGGAATCTTCTACTGAATATATCTCCTAGTGAGCCACATGCCTTGGTGAAGAAGTTGCCTTGCTTTGAAAACTTGATAGAGTTGAATGTCCTATTGGTGGGAAACCTTTATCTTCATGTGCATGACTGGGTTGATTGTTTCCTACTCAATGCAGTCAAGATTGAGTTTTGTTGGAGACAAGTGCTTAATCACATCAAAGCTGTCCTAGAGAGGTGAAAAATATGATCAAAGCAACTCCATATTAATGTAAAATTCTTTGCAAATTTATATATGTAAAATCCAAGATTACCCATAAGACTCATTATTTAAAATATATTTAGTATCTAAAATTACTAATATATAAAATCTATATTTATATAAAAGTACTAATATATATTAAAGTCTATATTTATATAAAAAATAAATTTATAATATAAAAAAATCAAACTTAAACCAAATTAAATTAAATAAGAATAAAAAAAATTCTATTTTCTACCAAACTACACACAAATTGGGGGTTTTGGCACCAATGCCTAAAGCAGGAAACAAATCCTATTTTCTAAAAATACACACAGATTGAGGGTTTTGGCACCGATGCCTAGAGGGGGAATGGATTTTGATGTATAGCAGACAAGGCGAGTGGTTCAACATTGAATTTTATCCTCAGTGAAATTGTGTGTGCCTCTTTTGCAGAGAAGACATCTCCATCCAAGGCATCACTATGGTTGAAATGGTATTTAAAGAACCCATTTCGGCTGGGGAATCCCTGTGGTTGCGGTGGTATCTAAAAAATCCAGTTCTTGAAGCTTAATGCATTCCTATTATTTCTTTATCCATCCTTCCTAAAATGGGTTTAAATGTGAACGTGAATGTTAACAATTTTTGGATGAGTATAAATTAGTTTTTATTCACCACATGAAGCTTTCATATCCCAGAAAGTGTAGATGGTGACATGGAGGGATGCTGAAGGTAAGTGTTTTAGCAACAACAACATTTCAATCTAATAATTTTCATCCCTTCTTTTCCAATCTCAAGACACCGCAAGCCATCAACTCTGTTGAGTGTTCAACAAATCTTTTTTCTTTTCTTTCCTGTTCGATTTACCCTCACCCACATCACCAAGAATGGATTTCCAGTACTATAGAATGATTCCCATATGAAGAAACTCAAAATGTTTTCATGCCACTAATTTGATCACAATAAAAAGAATCGAAAAACAGAAAAAGAAAATAGCAGCAATAGTTTTTTTTCCATTCTAATCAATTTGCATCTCTATGAATTCTTAATTAAAAAGGCATTTTTTCTACTAAACAGAAAAACTCTTTTTAGAGAACTATAATGGAAGGATTAGAAGCAACAAATTTGTTTTTGGATTTATACATTCCGCATAATAAAATCAATTTAGGATGTATATACATCCTACACCCTGTTTTGGACACGGGTGGGGCTTTCTACATTGAAAGATCAGAAGAAAGGCAGGTTGTTTGGAATATATTATGTTTGATGTACTTGTGTTGTGGGTTATAAAAATCCTTTAGAAATCTAGTTTTGGGAATGTATGTAGCCATACAAATTCTAGTTTTAGGTATATATACAAACCCCATAAGTCCACGGATATATATAGCCCCAAACATTCAAGTTTTAGGGCATAGTTAGGCACTCAATTTGGTATATATTTAAATTCAATATAAAAAAATTTGTTTTGGGATGATCATATGAATTTTGAAGAAATTTTATTAATATATAATAATGGGATGATTCCCATTTTCATCTCTTTCATAATTTTCTTGTGTCTTGGGTGTTGGAAAAATGTAATTACGAGTTGATTGCGTACCTAGTCTGCACCAGCTCTGTTAGTCACTTAGTCAACCATTTTTGTCAGTCCGCAGATCCGTAGAGATGCCATACAGTTAGTCTATTCGTCAGAAGGATTCGTGCACACTTCCTTGTATTTATTTGACCATGTTTGTATCCCGCAAGTCAAAATTATTAGGTAGAAATTAATTACAGTGTTTAATGTAACCCGGTAGCTTCTAGGTGAAGCAAAATCAAGTCTGTGTATATGTAGAAGGAGAAGAAATGAAAAACATACACAAAGGAACATAGAAAGAAAGGAAGAGAGGAAGAGAGAGAAAGAGGGAAAGGAGAAGAAGAAAAGGTTCGCGATGTGTTTGTGAGCCCAAGCTCATAGTTGCGAAATGTATTAAGAGCCCAAGCTTTGTAAAAGGTGAAAGATCGATGTAAATTCCACCTCTGGGTAATGCAGCCAAATTGCCCTTTTTTACTGTGGCAATATATAATTCTATAGTTTTATGTATTCATTCTCAAGAATGTTGAATATTGCATGTCCCACATCTTCTCCATATTTACTTGTGTAAATGTTGTTTACAATTACGGTCTGTAAAAGAAATCAATTTTTCCCCAAATATTTAATTTCTACAAAGTTAATGTTCTTCGAAGCTAGTGTTTCGTGAAGTATATGCTCGGCGAAGTGAAGTTCTTCGCGAAGTAAAAGTTGGGATTTTGTATTGTATGTTCATCGAAGTCCAAAGTGAAGAAAAGTATATACATACTTACTGCGTAGTTCATTTGTTTTTTACTGTGCGGTGTGTCTCTTCCCTTGATCTGGAATCAGAGCCTGGTGTACGAAGAATAGAAACTCTATTTACAAAAGAGAAAACAATTAAAGTTAAGAATGGATTCTACTTCCGGTAATTTGCAAACTCCAATATTTTCAGGAAAAAATTATGAATATTGGTCTCTAACTATGAAAGCTTTGTTCAAAGGTCAAGATGTATGGGAAATAGTCCAAAATGGCTATGTGGAACTAGCAGATCTGGCAGCATATAACAATCTCACACAAGCCAAGAAGTATGTCTTGAGGGAACAAAGGAAGAAAGATGGAAAGACATTGTTCTACATACATCAAGCAACACATGAATCCATACTCCCAAGAGTAGCAGCAGCATAGATAGGGAAGCATGGGATACACTGGAAACTGCCTATCAAGGTTTGAACAAGGTAAGGACTACCAAATTACAACTCCTTAGAAGAGATTTTGAATCTTTGTCAATGAAAGATACAGAGTCAGTGGAATATTTTTATACTCGATTTATTAGTCTAATTAATCAAATAAAATATCATGGAGTAAATTTAAGTGACCAAAGAGTTATTGAAAAAATTCTTAGAATCCTTCCTCAAAAATTTGAATCTTTAGTTGTGACTCTAGAGGAAAACAAAGATCTGTCCCAATGAGTTGCAAGCCTCACTCCCCAATCATGAACATAGAATCAATAGATAAAATACATCATTAGAAGGTGCATTTGCAGCATAGTCATCCATAAGTCGTGGAAGAGGTAGGGGAAGATCAAAATCTAGACGTAGAGGAAGAAATTCTTTCAGAGGATGTCGCAGCAACAGCCCTGCATATGTCGCTAGTAGAGGTAAAAATCAGATCCCCAGTCATCCAAGTGGACAAAGGTCTGCTAAATAAAAAATTCAATGCCATTACTGTAAAAGGTTTGGACACTTTGCATATGAATGCAGGAAGAAGCAATATGACCAAGGAAGGCAAGGTCAAACACAGTCAAGAAACACCGGCACTCCGACCAGCTCATTGTTCTTAGCATGTTCATCTCCACTTGAATGGAATGTTGTCCAAGAAAGTCCAAATGAAAAATGGTATTTAGACTCAGGTTGTAGCAATCATATGACTCATAATTTAAATCTATTCTCTAGTCTAGATAAATCAGTTCAAACTGATGTCACACTTGGAAATAACATTCAAGTCATTGTTTTGGGTAAGGGTATTGTTGATATTCTAACAAAACAGGGGGAGCATAAATTCATGCCTGATGTTTATTATGTTCAAGGTTTGAAGCATAATTTGATGAGCATTGGATAACTGATAGAAAAAGGTTATAGAGTTCGTATGACAGGAAAACATTGTCTAATTAAGGACATATATCCAAGAAATCACTTAATAGCCGAAGTGCAGATGAAAAGCAATCGCTTGTTTCCTTTAAGGATAAGACCAAACATAAAAGGAAAAAAAACTCAAGTTGTTCATGGAATTTGGAATGGAAATTCTAGAACTACATTCAAAGAATAAATTAAAGAAGCATACAATCACTGCGACAAGAAAGAAAAGGGCAGTGACATAGAAATACAAGCAGCATTTCAAACAGAAATACATGATGAATCCTAGTTATGGCACTTCAGATTTGGACATCTGAATTTTGGTGGGTTGAAGCTATTGCACATGAAGGACATGTTGAAAGGATTTCCATTGATTGAAAATCCATAAAGACTTTGTGAAGGCTATATTTTTGGAAAAAAACACAGAGAGACTTTTCCAGTCGAAAAGTCATATAGAGTTCGCACATCACTTGAAATTGTGCACTCTGATATTTGTGGACCGATTCAAACACCGTCCATGGGAGGATCCACTTACCTTCTCACATGTATTGATGATTTCACAAGAAAAACCTGGATATATTTTCTAAAACATAAATATGATGTGTTTGCATGTTTTCAGCAGTTCATGGCAATTGTGGAGAAGCAAAGTTGTTACAACATCAATATCTTAAGGATAGATAGAGGTGGTGAGTATGTTTCGAATGATTTTTTAAACTTCTGTAAAAATCATGGCATACATAGGAAATTCACTGCGTGGTATACACCGTAACATAATGGTATCGCAGAGAGGAAAAGCAAAACCATTATGGATATGGAGGGCAGTATGTTGGCTGTGAGAATTATATATAGGTTGAATACCATGAAAGAATTCTAATAGCCAAGGATCTTGAAGCAAATAAGTCTTCACAAGAATTATTCAAAAATATGCAAGAATAAGAAGAAATGTTGTAACAAAACATAAGAGAAGGAACTCAATTGATGGAAATATTATCTCATATCTTATTCCTCAATGTGAATACAATATATAATACATCTCAAGAGAGAAAATAGAATGCCTTAAAGGCAAGTTGTAAAGCACAAAACATAAGGCTTACTAAAAACATAAAAACCCTCTAAGTGTCAAAAGCAGTTTCCAAAATTGTGCTAGAGGCTCACAAATTTGGCAAGTATGGTATGGCAGCTCATGAGTGAGGTAAATGGAATGTAATGATGTCTTTAGAAGAGAATATAAGATGTGTAGGTTGAATTGGTCAAGTGGTAAGAGTTTCCAATTCAACTAGCTTTTTGTTATCCACTAGAGAGTAGAAAAAACGGGATAAAGCTGTATAAATCGGGAAAGTGTCTTTCTAATTCAGGAATGGAATAAAATCAAACAGAATCCAAGGAAATCTTATCCAGAATTTGTCCAAATTCGTTTTTGTGACTTGAGATGGAAAGTGGTCCACTAAAAGACAAAACTGGCCCTATTTAGCTAGTCAAAACTTAGGAAATAAATATAGGTGACTAGTAAAATATATCCTACGTATTTAATGGGTTTTTAAATGTTCCAACAGCCCCCCTTAAGCCTGACTTTATGAGGTGAGATATCAAAAATATAGGGCCCAAGCGACAAGTCTTATGGTCACCCCAATACAAAAATTATTAGTCCATGTAGGTGAGGAAAGAAGGAAAATCACTTGGGAAGAAAACCTCCCCTCAATATCATGGAATACACCATAATAAGGCTCTCCAACTCCAAGCAGGTGAGAACTTGGTCAAATGTCCGGAGGAATCTTCTTCTTGGGAAGAAGTGGAATATGCTCATTATACTTGAGCTTCTTGAGATCAGATCCAAATGAGACTTGATGTTGTCCTCCATCTTCTGTACAATAGGTGCCAAAAATCATGCAGTGAATTAGAATCATGACAGAGAGAGCGAAACCAGTCACTCCAAACTGCAATTTTTCCTCCATAGAATTCAATAACATATCAAAAAGAAACCCAAGGAGAGGTTTTGAGTGTGTATGAGCTGCAACAAATAGTTGATGATTTGAATTAGAAGACATATGAGAGAATTGAGAGATGTCTCCAACTTCTTGAAAAATGTGTTGGCAATCATGTAGGAACTGGCAGGAGCATGGACAAAGGAAGTGAATGTGGAACCAACAACCTCAACTGTGTACTGTCTTCCAAATGACTATAGATAACCTTCTTGGATAGAATTGAACAACAAAGGATCCACAATATTTGAAGTGTAAGAGGAGAACAATGATGAGAAATGGAAAGATCTGAGTTCTTCTTCAATAATAAATTTCTGCTATTTGATCTTCAGTACCTGCAAAACAAACTCTTTGAAATATATACTGGAAGACTAATTTAATTAGGAAATCCAAAGGCTCTGATACCATGTGAGAATTCTATATAGGTTGAATACCATGAAATAATTCCAATAGCCAAGAATCTTAAAGCAAATAATTCCTCACAAGAATTATTCAAAGATATGCAAGAATAAGAACAAATGTTGAAACAGAACATAAGAGAAAGAACTCAATTGATGGAAATATTATCTCATATCTTATTCCTCAATGTGAATAGAATATATAATACATCTCAACAGAGAAAATAGAATGCCTTAAAGGCAAGTTGTAAAGCACAAAAAGTAAGGCTTACTAAAAACATAAAAACCCTCTAAGTGGCAAAAGCAGTTTCCAAAACTATGCTAGAGGCTCATGAATTTGGAAAGTATGGTATGGTAGCTCATGACTGAGGTAAATGGAATGTCATGGTGGATTTAGAAGAGAATATATGATGTGTAGGTTGAATTGGTCAAGTGGTAAGAGTTTCCAAGTCAACTAGCATTTCCTTATCCACTAGAAAGTAGAAAAAATGGGATAAAGCTGTCTAAATCATGAAAGTGTCTTTCTAATTCAGGAATGGGATAAAATCAGATAGAATCCAGGGAAATATTATCCATAATTTTTCCAAATTCATTTTTGTGACTTGGGATGGAAAGTGGTCCACTAAAAGACAAAACTGGCCATATTTAGCTAGTCAAAGCTTAGGAAATTAATCTAGGTGACTAGTAAAATATATCCTAAGTATTTAATGGGTTTTTAAATGTTCCAGATTTGGAAACCATGCAAATGAATACTAGTTTGAGGCAGTGGAAGTTGTTGTATACATCATGAATCGATGTCTAGCAAAGAGTTTGAAGAACAAAGTTCCGCAGGAAGCCTGAACAGGTATGAAACATAGTGTTTCACATTTAAAATTTGTTGGTTGTGTGACATATGCACATGTTCCATATGAGTTAAGAAGGAAATTATATAATAAAGGAAATAAATGTATATTTGTTGGGTATTCTGAAGACACAAAAGCATACAAGTTGTATGACCCTGTCGCAAGAAAATTTATTATCAGTCGAGATGTTCAGTTTGTAGAAAATGAAGCATGGGATGGAACCGTAGAGAAGAATGTTAAAATGGTCTCACATGTCGAACATGATGACATGGCAGAAGATGTGGTTGAAACTCTGCATGTGAGTCATAATGTCGTAGCTCCATCTACTCCCAGGACAACGCGACATTTTTCAGCACAAGGAACTTCGATACAAGTCGCAGTTCAAGCTACTCTGACAAACACACCAAGAGCACAACAAAATCCATCAAGTAGTTCGCGGAGTTCGACAGATCAACAAATCCGAAAAATACAAGAAGTCTACGTGAGATATATGAGATTGACACACCCAATTCCTTCTCAGTCTTTGCATTATTTTCTTAAATTAATGATCTGCTAACATTTGAAGAAGCTGCCAAAGATAAATTTTGGGCATAAACCATGGATGAAGAAATGAAATGCATTGAGAAGAATCAAACATGGGAATTAGTCGATATTCCTAAGGACAAGGATGTGATAAGTGTCAAATGGATTTAAAAGACTGAGCAAGATGCTGATGGAAATGTGCAGAAGCACAAGGAAATATTGGCAGCAACAGGGTTCACACAACAGCCTGGCATAGACTTCAATGAAACTTTTGCACCCGTGGCACAAATGGACACTATCAAAACATTTGTGGCCATTGCATCACATAAGACATGGCATGTTTACCAAATGGATGTTAAGTATGCATTCTTAAAGGGTTATTTGGAGGAAGAAGTATATGTGGAGCAACGACAAGGCTACGAAGTCCCAGGACAAGGACACAAAGCATACAGGCTGAAAAAGGAACTCTATGGTTTGAAGCAAGCTCCTATAGCTTGTTACAGTCGCATTGAATTTTACCTCATTCAGAATGGATTTCACAGAAGTGAATGTGAACCAACGTTGTACACAAAAATCAACAAGAAAGGTAATAAGCTAATTGTCTTCCTGTATGTATATGATTTAATATTTACTGGTGATTTTGGCATAGAGGATTTTAGATCAGTCATGGAAAGTGAATTTGGAATGACTAATTTGGGCCATATGAAGTATTTTCTGGGCATTGAAGTCCAACAGTTTGAAAATGGCATATTTATATCTCAGTTGAAGTATGCAAATGAAGTATTGAATAGATTTAAGATGTTAAACTATAAGACAACACCAACACTAGTGATAACAGCTTTGAAATTGACCAAGGATGATGATGGATCCAATGTTGATCCTACTTTGTTCAAAAGGCTTATTGGAAGCCTTATGTATCTTACTGCAACAAGGCCTGACATCATGTATGGAGTCATTTTAATCTCAAGATTTATGGAGTCACCAAAAGAATCTGATTGGCAAGCAAGTAAAAGAATCCCTAGGTATGTAAGTGGAACAAAAGATTTTAGTATTCTGTATTCAACCTCAGAAAATTTTAAACTCACTGGATACACTGACAACGACAATGGATAAACCATAGATGACAGAAAAAAGCACATCTGGGAATACATTTCATTTAGGAGCAGTTGTTGTATCAAGGGATTCAAAGAAACAACCCATAGTAACTCTTTCTTCAACAGAAGCAGAGTATGTTGCAGCTACAAGCGCTGCATGTCAAGCCATTTGGATGTGGAGGATGTTAAGTGATCTATTGCAAAACCAACAAGAACCTACAACCATTTACTGCGACAACAGTTTAACTATCGCACTATTAAAGAATCATGTGTTTCACAAGAGAATCGAGCAAATCAACACAAGGTATCATTTTATCAGAGAATTGATAAATAACAAAGAAATCTATTTAGAATTTTGCAGGTCTAAAGATAAGGTAGAATAAATCTTTACAAAACCATTGGAAAATGACACATTTTAATATTTGCGAAGTTGTTTAGGAGTGTCAAGTTTTGCACAATAAACTTTGTCATGCACAGAGCATGTTTCAGCTATGAAACATTTTGTAAAATTTTATTTTTGTTTAATGATCCTCATCTACTCATAATTAAGGGGGAGTGTTGGAAAAATGTAATTACGAGTTGATTGTGTATCTAGTCTGCGTCGACTCTGTCAGTCACATAGTCAGCCATTTTTGTCAGTCCGCAGAGCTGCAGAGATGTCAGACAGTTAATCAGTCTGTCAGAAGGCTTCGTGCACACTTCCTTGTATTTATTTAACCGTGTTTGTATTCCGCAATTCAAAATTCTTAGTTAGAAATTAATTACATTCTTTAATGTAACTCGGTAGCTTCTAGGTGAAGCCAAATCAAGTCTGTGTATATGTAGAAGAAGAAGAAATGAAAAACATACATAGAGGAAGAGAGAAAGGGAGGAAGAGAGGAAGAGAGAGAAAGAGAGAAAGGAGAAGAAGAAAATGTTCGCGATGTGTTTGTGAGACCAAGCTCATAGTTGTGAAATGTATTAAGAGCCCAAGCTCTGTAAAAGGTGAAAGATCGAAGTAAATTCCACCTCTGTGTAATTAATTTCTGTGAAGTTAAAATTTTACTCCGTGAAGTATATGCTCGGCACGATGTTTCTTTTCCCTTGACTGGGAGCTTGCAGAAAGAGTCTC
Organism: Larix kaempferi; assembly: GCA_027924585.1. Classification (NCBI taxonomy): domain Eukaryota; kingdom Viridiplantae; phylum Streptophyta; class Pinopsida; order Pinales; family Pinaceae; genus Larix; species Larix kaempferi. The sequence continues at coordinate 5,282,387 of BSBM01000351.1, read as the reverse complement.
TCCATCAGAGGCAACTAGTCTCGGTTAGATCTGATTATACCATTAACAACATGGGGCATAAGGAATGTTATGTTTGGTTATGCTTGGCCCTCTACATGGTCGCAGCATTGGGGGCAATGTTTGCATTAGAATATGATCATAAGGTAATTAGCGAAAAAAAAATTCATTCGTAAATTTCTCCCTTTCCCCTTCTAATTTATACCCATATTATATTGTACAGTTTTAAAGGTCAATCGTTGCAATTCTAGTTACCGAAGTTTTACACTCTAGGGTTAGGGCCTATGAATAGTTTCCACTAAAATGCTACAACTACATGAGAAATTAACTCAAGATCAATGGTTGGCAATTACAACCTGGAAATTACCAGATCACTCCTTGAACAAGGGTTGGATCTAAATCTTTCATTGTCTCTGAACCCCTAAAACCACTGGATCAACACTAGGAAGTCATTGGTCCATTTGTTATTACTTGGATGCTACGTTTTATATTTGAATAATTGCTTGATCATCTTTACATAGTCTCTGGACTATCTGTGGTCATACGAGTTTTTTGCTTTAAGTTTTATTGATTGCTTGATCAATAGCGCAATTTTGTTGGAGTGTCTTGTATCCTAACAGGGGTTTGTTATAAGTTAAATTTCAACTTAGACATCTTGTGATGAACTTAGATTATTGGCCATTGTTAAAATGCATTGTATTTAGATCTGATTTGTGACTATTATAATCAACATAATATGAAAAGGGGGCTTAATTAGGATATCAGTGTAGTGTTGCGTAATGCATATATTTCCCTATATGAAGTAATTGAATGAAGTTGAATTCTAGCGTTCTCCTTACAATATGATTATTCTTGATTCTCACTCATTATTATATGCATGGAAAGTTGAAATACAAACCATAAATTCATTCCAATCGAAACAAGGAATAACTAGATCACGGTGAACAAAAGATGTTTGAAAAAATCCAAGACTAACCGTATGAGATCAATGATTCTCTTAGTCATACGAAACTATCAACTAGTCAATGCAAACATCGGTTCAAACCCAAAACTCTCAGTCCAACTTCTTCTGACAATCTAACTAGTGGTGCTTGGATTTATACATGAGAGAGGATTCTAGGTGTCGATCATCTATGCTCATACCATCCAAACCACCGAATATTATCGTATTGATCTATGTGAAGTCTCGTGATATTTTCCATGTTTATCCATTGTAGTATTAAAGGCATTTGGCATTTTTTATGTTTGAATGAATTTTCTCTAAAAATATTGATTTATTGTCTTCAATAGTCTCTGGATTTTTTGTCATTTTTTCCTATGTATGGCTATACTGAAGCGTTATGGGCCTGGGCTATTCTACACATTTAATGTCTAGTCGAGGGAAATTGTTTGTTTTGGGTAATATTTTAGGCTGGTCCATGTTTTGTTTAATTTATTAAGGCATTTCGTGGTGGTTTAAATAAACTTTTCATATATATTGGATTCATTGTATCAATTAATTTCTCACATTTTCCACATCTAAACAACCACCCTCTGCAACCATTGTAAAGAAAAGATAGTTTCCAGCGAAAATTCGTGGAACTTCACTGAAATTGTTTTTAATGCTATGGCTAGTTCACAAGGGATTCAAGTCAACGTGGTCGAGTTACCCATGCAAGCGTACAATAACCTCACTAGCGGTCAACACTATTATGTGCAATATATATATCTAATCTATTTTTAAATCCCACTTTTATAACTCAAAAAGATATAAAAAAAATACTGCAAAAATTATGAACAGTCTCTAAAACTTATTTACATTAACATACTAAGCTAAAAGTTGGGGTGGCATGTTGTTCACCAACTGGTAGGTTAAAATTCTTTTTAACGAAGTCGCCAAGGTAAATACCCAGTGAAGCGAATCTTACGAGGATATGTGTAGGGCGCAGTAGAGCTGGTAAGTAAGGAAACATTTCACCTATCAATCCAGTGTAACGGGTTGCCAATGGAATTGGGAAAGCTCCCAATAAAAGGATGGTTGCAAACTGGTTTTAAAATAGAGAAACACCTATTTACACAAGATTGATATTAACATCGAAAGATGTAGCAGATTCGTCATATTCATGAAGGAAGAGATTAATTACTCCTACTGGAAATTTACACCAAAGGAAAAGATACCATAATCTAAGATTGTTCATTCTACCAACTTAAGGAGAGTTAGCAGGGTTGATACGCTATCATATCTTCTGATCATTGAATCCACCTTTAGCGTTGACCTCAGGTTTACATGGTGTGTTAATAAATAAATCTTAAATACCCTACTTCAAGAAGTGCAAGTAATGGTACTCAACTAATCGTTGAATTCATAAAGGAGGCTACTACCGTAACTCACATCAGTGATCCCGATATGTTTGTTATCATAGTTACCAAAACAACTTGATAGAATCTATCAATTACTTAAACGTTGATTACACCCTCATATGCTCAATCAACTTCTTGTTAAATTATTAGTTAACTGTGATAAAACTGTAGTCAATTTTATAACTTCACGAAAGTTTGTAATATGAGCTCGCATTTATACAATAACAACAGGGATTCGATCTCTGTAGAAGATCAAATCCAACATTTTATACTAATTGATTTTATACAACAGAGATTTAAGCAAGAAAATCGATGTATGAGATCGACTCTAGAAATTTGTACAACAGAGATTAAATATTTGCAAGAAAATCGACTTCACATATTTGAATAATTATGTTTGTACAACAGAGATCCAATCTCTATGAAAACTCGACTAAATATTCATATTCATTACAACAGAGGTTTAATTCCGAAAATCTAAAAACTATTAAAATAAAATATGTTTTTAACAATAGAAAGGGACGACTCCAAACCGCAATATTTAAAAACAGTGTAAAAATCTCATGAATCTACAAATAGTAAATTCTTGCAAATCAAAGGATTCAATATATTCTTTTTTAAACTTAACTAAAACGCACGGATCTCACACATTTCTAGCAGAAATCATTCATCATAGAGATATTTTTTATAGGCTCTAGAGAATTTATTTTCCTTTCTTTTCTAAAGCTCTAATGCTATCTACCACAATCTCAAATTTAAAAATAAACAGAGGTATAGTTTTTGTACATTCATAGAGTTCATAATCCCTCCTTATATTTTAAACAAATCCACAAATAGTCATTTTACAAAGTACAATGGACAATGATATGGGATTCTATGAAACCAGTAAGCTCGTCTTAGATATACATAAAAAAAACAAGCGGTAATATTAAATTTTTCTTTACATTATATTATGGGATATACAATCTGGAACAATGCCATCATGGCTCCATATATTTCGAAGGGGAAAACAACAATAACATATTAATTTATGTCATTGATTCAAATAGAAGAAATACACTTACTTGAATAAATGAAAATGACTACTTCTCCCAACCATAGAAGAGAGTAGCATGACCACTAGCTCAACTCCACCCCCTAGCTGGATCACCACCATGCACAATAGAACTAGCAACACTCTCTCTCATAGTTTGTAACAAGCTCAGTGATGGACTTACAAAAAGAGAAATACTCAACACATGCGCTCATAGCACAAATTATTCATGCACAACACAATGTCATGTGCTATCTCAGTGAATCAATTTATAGTTTTTGCCAAGGTCTTGTGCCATCCTAATCAAATCTCAATGAATCCTTCAATCCCTATGATTTAGGATCTTGTCTGGTAGTTGAGCTTTTAGATTGGATTTGATTGATAAATATCTCTTGATTGCTTTATCCTTATTCTTTGTCTCATGGTGGTGTCCCCTCATTCAATTGAATTCTCGGAGTGTCATTTTCTTTTATTTAAAATAAAAATAATAATTGTTGTGTAAAGTATCACTCACACCTCTTGTGAGTATTTTTGAGTTTTTAAATAACTCTTACAAAAATAATTGTTTTGAAATATTTTCAAAAATATTAAATAAAAATAATAATCTCTTGGGGGTATCATAGACTTCATTGTGTCAAGGCATCCCAATATGAGGGATATGTATAATTCCTTGCTCAATGTAGAAGTTACTCATGACATTAAAAAAAATTATAAAAAAAACCTAATTTGCATAAACGTGGAAATGTGTACTAGTTTTGGAAATAGGAACACTTGGAAACACACCAGCCCCCGAAAAAAATGGGTACGTCGAGGGATACGTGGTATATATATGTATATATACAAACACTTTACACACACACACATATATACCTACATATGTTTGTGTGCACGCCGTGCATGCGCACAATGCATTATCTTGCAAGAAAATAAGAACGATAAGCTAATTTTTAGCTAGGTACATGCACACTTTAGAGATTAATTTGTCCTATGTTTTCATAGATTGGGGCATTTTAGACTTCCTTTGAGTTCCATTGCTCCTTGTGGGCACTTGGGACTTTAATAACTTCAAGCACATAGAATTAGACTTTCTATACAAAGTTTATATTTAACAGAGTTTAATATCTCTCAACTACAAAGCCAGGAATTATATCTGAAATACTCCTTTTCATATTCAATAGTTGACATTGTAGTGGTAATTAATTTCTTTTATATTGGAATATGGAACTTTGGGTCATCAGATCCTATGCTTAGTATTTTCAATGAAGGCTATGAATGGCAGTATGGTGGTTTTCTAACGGGATAAGTAATGACTAGGGTGGTACTTCATACAGTTAAAAAATATCATGCTAGCCACTTAATGTCTGAACCCACCGTTTCCAATTTGGATTTCCAAGAAACAACCTAGATATGCATTTCTAGAGGTGTTTCGAAGTCTATTTTGCTCCTGAAATTTCAGAAATGTTTTTGGATATTTCTTGAGAAATGCCTTTGAAATTCTGAACAATACCTTTGAAATTTTGTTTCTTAATAGATCTTTTTGGTGGCTAATTATAAAAATTCCCTCCCTTAGAAACTAAAAGTAAAACTTGGGAATGAAATATGTTTGTTTTGTGCCTTCTCAGTTTGGTGTTGGTCATTTTGATTAATGAAGAGCTGACATTCCACTTTCATACCTTTGTAAATGGTTCAAACCCTTTATTAGATGTCAATGAATGAATACTTCTTTCCATGTGTGTTTGTTATTCAGACGTTGGTGAATATTTTTACTTGCTATCGTTAAATTTTAAGCTACCCTCAGGCAATTGCTTTACTGGTCTTGTGCCTTTTTATTTGTCTCTTTAAATTTTTAAGCTTCTTTATAGTACCCCTATTTTGACCCTTATGGTTATAGGCCTCAATGTAAATATTGTATGCAATGTGTGTCACCCTAGTGTGGAGCTCAAGGCCAAAACCCCACTAGTGGATGTTCAGGTTTTAGTTGCATAGGCAAGTATTTGACAGTTGATTATTCATGGGTTGATAAGCCATGAAGAAATGTAAATGATGTAAATATTAACATTTCAATAAAACACCTAAGGGACTATCTATGGAAGCAACGTGAGAAATGGGGGCTGCATATCCACTAGGAAAAGGTGAGGGGGTTGTGGGATGGCAACCCATGTTGCCACTTGTCCATTCATGAATCCATCTGACCTCCCATACCGCCATTAATGAAACTGTAAGAGATTGGTTGAGAAATTGGCTCATGAAGTCGATGGAGTATGGAACAGACTTGTGGACCCATATGGCAAGGGAAGACCTGTGTTTTTGTGCTACGTAAACCACTCCATGCCTGGGGAATCCACACAACCTGTTTTTCTATCCCGTGGTTAGGGAAGGGGAATTCATTCATTCAGGCATACTCACGAACCCAAAGACCAGAGAGGAGAGAACCAGAGGTTGCGATTATGTGGAGGCACAAATCACAGAACCACGTATTACCAGAAAACCCTGTTTTAGAAATGAATAGTGGAAATCTATGAGGGGAGTCACATGGGTAGAAGTTGGGAAAGATCCAAGAGTGGATTGAAGTGGGAAAATGATCAAAGATTTGGATTCTAGAGTGGAACCAGTGAAAGCTTAGGTATCCATTGGTTTAGAAGTCAGGACCATCCATACCTGCCTAGATCACTGCTGAGGGAAGGGGTGCTTGAGGGACTGTGTAGCAGAGAAGGGGACCTTACTCAGGCTGAGAGTGGAGGTGATGGGTATTCCTAGGTTGTCTGAAGCCAAGGGAATATGCTTGTATCTCTATGGTTGAGCTCAATGAGTTAGTGAACTCAGTCCCTTCCTCCCCACTTGCTTGAAAAACCAACTGTGTGATGAATACCATGATTGACTATGAACCAGGTCGGTGACTGAGCTTGAGTGATACTCCTTGGTGGATACATAGCCTCAACTTGGGGGTGATCTATGATAGCTGAAATAATAGAGGCTAGGCAGAGATCTATGGTTGGTATGGAACGTTGCATTCCATAGCCGGTTGCCTAATGGTTTTCTATTAAAAGATAAGTTCCTTGTGGTGTTTTGAATAAAGATGTCAAATGGGTTTATGGAAGCATTTCAAAGAAAAAAAAGAGTATCAGGGTCTCCCATCACCTCTCAAGGACACCGAGGTGATTTGGGGATGTTACATAGTGGTATCAGAGCTTCAGTTACAACACTAAGGCTGTTTGGGATGAAGTACGAGCTTACAGGTTAGTCCAAGAGAGGCCAAGTTGGAATTGACCACGGATTCTGAAAGCGACATGAGCAGTAAGCATGTGAACCTAGTTCAATGAGAGTTGTTGCAGTGCTCCCGGAGAGCTACTGAAGGCTGACCAAGCCATGCAATTGGACTAGTTATTACATGGAAGAAGAATTCGATGCTATGGAAGGGATTTGGAAGGGAGAATTCCTTAACCTGATTCTAATCCTACATTATATTTTATGATTTTATATACAAAAAATCATAGTATACAGATGTTGAAAATGCGAGATGATTAGATAAATTGAAATGAAGATACACTGGTAGACATATTGCTAGATATTGCATAGTACATGAATATGAGAATTTTAGATTGGTAAAGCTAGTGATGTTTTACATATGCAATAAACTACTAATGACAATTGTTGTGGTGGAATCCTGGTTGAAAATGCTAATGATGTTATTGCATGTGACCAGTAAACTTATGAAGAAAGGTTGGTGCATATAATATCCTGATTTTAACCCCATTGCATTAAAATGTAAATGTTGTAATATTGTTATAAAATCATGGTGAGGATCTCAAGGCCAAGGCCCCACCACCGATTTAGTGATGCATATGGTTTACGTGCTATCCAGACACAATGGAATTGCAAATATCATGTAAATATGCATTTTAATGAAATACCCACAACTAGCTATGCAATGCAACAAAAGATGGGGGCATGATTTTACAAGGAACTGAGAGGGAAACATTCAAACCCTTGATCCAATCAAGTCAAGCCAAGTGTCAATGAGAGAACCCATAAAACCCTCAACTACTCATGTTGAATTTTGTACCCAATCATTCATTTCTCCCAAGAGTTGGGTAAAGTAGTTAATGCCTTGGGGAATGGAGAGGTATGGCTGTCCAAATTCGGGTATGGGCAAGCCACCCTTCATGGAAAATGATGTTGGACTTCTTGGGAAAGAAAGGAGCCACGAAATTACTCCCCATTCCATAACCCATCAACCAATTCTTCTTTCCCATGAGTTTGGAGCTACCTGGGCGTTTCCCCTCCACGTTTTTGTTGGTTTTCCCTTATTTTCTAGTTGGGGGGAGGGCGTTTTTATGTTGCAGAGCTGCTAGGAGGAAGGGAGCTCGATTTGGGGTTTCATTGAGGTTGTTTTGGCCATTGGAATTCTCATAACATGTGGGAGAAATCGTTTTTTCTCCCTGTGGTCGAATTTCCCTTTCCAGAGTCTGTTTTTTGTTTGCCCACGATTTGGGGGAAGCCCATGGCCATCTTGTTTGTAAATTCCCATTGTTAAAATGTGTATCCATGCCCAATGATTGTGTTTGTTGTGTGTAAATAGAGTATATTGGGGTATGGGTTATGGGTATCCATTTTTTTGGCTTGAGTTTTAGTGCAAGCATCCAGAAATGAAGAGGGTTTAGATTTAGCCTGATAAACCTAGCTGTGGGTTGGCTTGGCTTAGATGCAATGAGTATTTGGTTGTGTATGAGCTTGAGTGTCCCCTTTGCCTTATAGAAATCATGCCCAGCTCGGGGGTGCTCTCTGAGTGTTGAAAGAATATAGGCTGGGCAAAGACTTATGGTTGGGTGGAACATTGTAGCGACATAACTAGTTGCTTGGGACCATTTCACAATAAAGATAAGTGTTTTTCTTTCTATGTGTTTAGTGTCTACAATGATTTAAATTGATGACTGTTATTGATATGTTGAATGCATATGAAATGTGTGTGGATGAGGTTTATTTCCATTGTGCATGTTTTCTTGATTTGCATCTACACACATTTGTTTTATTCGTGTGAATCTAATGAAATGGTCTAAGTTTATGTAAAAGCCCCAGAATTTGGTATCATGTTCCCTTCATTGAATTGGGTCCATGGGAGGGGGCATGACAGATTGGTATCAGAGTGAAGGCTACAACATTGGGCCTAATGGGCCAAATCAGTCAACTTGCAGAGGTAAGTATGCTTCCTGCTCAGCAATGATCATTAAGAAAAATTTCAATTTTTTCAAAACTTTCTAAGTGTTTTATGAGATTTCTGCCAAGTCTGTGTCAGCGAAGATCAGCCAGAAACGCCGAAATAGTCAGCGAGTTGAGTTGAGTCCTGCGATGCAGTCGGCAAAAAAATATGATTTTTCTGCGACGCGGTCGACGAAAAATTACGATTTTTTTGCGACTTGGTCGACGAAAAAAAAATTCAATTTTTCTGCGAACCGATCAGCGGTTGGAGGAATCGGTGGTGATGAAAGGCTTAGACCACCAAAATGGTTGGAGGAATCAGTCGGAGATGAAAGGCTTAGACCTATGAAATGGTCGAAGGAATTGGTCGGCGATGAAAGGCTTAAACCGCCGAAACGGTTCAGAGGAATCGGTCGACGATGAAATGGGCAAGCCCCCTTGACCCCCATTGTCCCCCAGAGACAGTCGTTGAATGTATGAAAATAATTCTCTATGCTTGGAATGTGCACGATGAATTGCATAAAGGGGTTGTGGAATCCTCAGTAAGAGTAATGGGTTGTAATATCGATTATGGAGGATGAAAGAGGGAATTTTCTCACCTTAAACTATTTCTGTTTTCAGTGTAAGAAGTGTATGCTTGGAAAATAGCAAGTAGGAATGTTTTACATATGTATATGTATTGAATTGAAACATGGTGAGAAATCACAACTAATGAATCCTTATGTGCTTGGTAGGGAAGCCAAGAAAAGGATTAACTATGATGTGGAGGAGGAACTCCATGTCATGATGGGGAATTGGAAAGGGATAATTCCTTAAATCCTCTCTTGCTATTGTATTTATACTTCTTGAGTTTTATATACTGAAATTATGGCATAGGGATGTTAGAAATGCAAGAGAGTAGCAGATTAAATATGAATTAGTCGGCATGATTAAAGAGTCATTGCATAGTGCATGTGAATTGCTTATGCATGAGAATGATGTTGCATATGGGTAAAGGTAGTGAAGTTACACATGCTATAGCCCATTAATGGTATTGCCTATGGTTGATGACAATTAATGTTGTTGATAATGGTTGTATGAATCATACCATAGAAGAATGATTGAAAATGCAAGAGATTAGATAGATAAAATGAATATGCACTAGTTGGAATACTAATAAACATTGCACTATGCATGTGAAAATGTTTGTGCATATATATATGATATTGCATATTGGTAAAATAGTGAGGTTTTACATATGCAATGAGCCACTTAAGATAATTATTTTGGTTACCAATAATTAGTTGTGTTCGCATTGGTTGTAGGACCAAAGAAAACCGAAGCATGGCTAAAGACGTGGATGATGTTGTTGCATATGACCAACAATATTATGAAGAAAGGTTGGGGCAACAAATCTATGATCATGAGGTTGGAAAAAGGACTATGAAGCCTCGGTAAGAAGCCAACTGATCGGGTAACATCAAGCGATGTTAATGAAAGCCATGCATGTGATGGTTATTTGTGTTTGAATTGCATGAATGTTGAAAGAGGATTTGGTAAAGTCTCCTCAACTATGTTTAAACTATGTTGATATGGTTTGCATGTGGTATTGAGTGCCTGAATGTGAATGTCAACCCACCGAGTATGGTGAGGTGTAGGTAAGTAAAGGCAAGGAGCCTTGCACCCTATAGTTTCTTAGAAACCTCAATGAATTCATATGAAATTATATCATGCCATTTGTGTATATTGGTTGTGAGTTTAACAACCAAAGCGAGTAAGGACTTATAGTCATGTTGTGGTAGTGCATGCCCTATGAGACAGTCATGGTAAAATGAATGACATGATATTGTGGTATTCATGAATCCGTGCAAAAAAGAATTGAGTGAGTGCACATTAAAATATTATCTAAATGTTGTGAATGTGCATGCATATGTGTGAGTGCACATGTTGAGATGCATTGTGTGAGTGCTTGGTTGCGATATATATGTTTCAATGTAGTTAGTGTTGGTTGTGGAGCCAGATCTTCTAGTCTCATAGATGATATTGTATCAGCCGTGTTTGTACCCCAGTTTTATATGATATGTAGGTGAACTGTACAGTCACCCCAGCGGGGGGGGTGTGGGGGGGCATCGCCCCCCCACGGGGTTCCAGGGGGGACCATCCCCCCTGGCTGGAGGGTCCGGGGGCCAGCGGTCCCCCGGTGGGGGTTCGGGGGCAGCGCGCCAGAGAAATGGGGGTTCGGGGGCAACTGTTTTTGCCAGCTGTTTTGCGGGCCCATGGTTTTGGGTATCCCGTGGTATTTTCCCATTGTATTTCCCTTATAAAATAAAGACATTGTAATACAACTAGGGATGATGATGTATTAGGTTTTATGCATTGTAAAGATCTCTGAGATCAGGAGAGAGACTGTGAAATAGAGAAGAGGAAGTGCAGCGGTTGTGCTGCAGGTTGTATCCCTTCACCTTGCTGGACGGTAATAATAATAAGGACTGGCAAATTCAGTGTGGACGTAGCCCAAGTTGGGTGAACCACGATATATCTGTGTCTCTCTTGTAATGTGTATGTGTGATTATATTTTCATTTCTGTTTATTGTTATTGCTCTGCGATCCTGTTTTTCTAACAATTGGTATCAGAGCCAAAGGTCTATTTGGTAGTTAAACCCGCAGGAAGCTAGGGTTTCTGGTTTGAGTGGGAGCAATGGCAGAAGAAGGAAAGTTTAAGGTCGAGAAGTTTAACGGCCAAAACTTCGGGTTATGGAAGATGCAAATGGAGGACTATTTGTACCAGAAGGATCTATTCCTATCATTGGGAGGAAAAGAAAAGCAGCTGATGGCTATGAAGGATGAAGAATGGGAGGTTCTTGACAGAAAGGCTCTGGGAACAATACGGTTGAGCCTGGCTTCGTCAGTGGCTTTCAATATCTCAAAAGAAATGACAACAGAGGGTTTGATGATCGCATTGGGTAAGCTGTATGAAAAACCCTCGGCCTCCAACAAGGTATTTCTAATGAAGCGTTTATTTAATATGAAGATGTCTAAAGGTGGATCTATTATTGATCATTTAAATGAGTTTAATACGGTTACAAATCAGCTAAGTTTTGTAAGTGTGAACTTTGATGATGAGGTTAGGGCTCTTCTAATCTTGTGTTCATTGCCAGAAAGCTGGAATAGCTGGGTCATGGCTGTAAGTAACTTTGTCTCTGGTTCAAACACCTTGAAATTTGATGATGTTATTGGTGTTATTCTTAGCGAGGAAATGCGAAGAAAAAGTACAGGTGAGACATCAGGTAATGCATTGACCATGGAGAGCAGGGGAAGACAAAAGGAGAGAGGAAAGAGCCAAGGTAATCGTGGAAAGTCTAAAATGGGCAGATCCAAGTCCAGACTAGGAAAGATAGAGTGTTGGAACTGTGGAAAGAAAGGACATCTGAAGAAAGACTGCAAATCTCTAAAGAAGAAAGGAGATGCATAGAAGGAAACTACCCGGGAAGCAAATGTAGCAGGTGATGTGTTACAAGATGCTTTGATTCTTGCATTAGATAATACTAGTTATTATTGGGTAGTAGATTCAGGAGCTTCATGTCATGATACACCCCATAGGAAATACTTTCATGAGTATGTTCCTGGTGACTTTGGACATGTTTTATTGGGTGATGATGAGCCATGTAAAATTGTTGGAATGGGTAAGGTATGGATAAAAGTTAAGAATGGAACTAATTGGTTGTTGAAAGAAGTTAGGCATATTCCTGCTATGAAAAGAAATCTGATCTCAGCAGGGCAGTTGGGAGATGGTGGCTGTCTATCTACGTTCGAAGAAAAGTGGTGGAAGATCACTAAAGGATCAATGGTGATAGCAAAAGGAGACAGAGTAGATACGTTGTATTTATGTCCTCATAATACTAACCATTCTATCTCTTTAGCTTCCACAGGAACAGATACAACATTGTGGCATCATAGGCTTGGCCACATGAGTGAAAAGGGGATGCAGATTCTCCACTCAAGGAAGTTGATGCCGGATTTGAAGCAGGTAAGTTTGGAATTTTGTGAAAATTGTGTTTATGGAAAACAGAAGAGAGTCAAATTTCTCAGGGTTGGGAAACAGAAGAAGAATGAAAAATTAGAGCTTATACATACAGATGTATGGGGACCGGCTCAGGTACAATCTCTTGGTGGCTCTCATTATTATGTTACATTTATTGATGATGCAACTAGAAAAACTTGGGTTTATTGCATTAGACAGAAATCTGATGTGTTTGCTACTTTTAAGAAGTGGAAAGCTTTGGTTGAGAATGAGACAGGTAAAAGATTGAAATGTCTCAGATCTTATAATGGACCAGAGTACTGCGACGAGGAGTTTGATAGTTACTGTTCATACCATGGGATTCGTAGAGAGAAGACAGTCCCAGGAACACCACAGGAAAATGATGTGTCAGAAAGGATGAACAGAACGATCATGGAGCATGCAAGGTGTATGACACTGCATGTAGGGTTTCCCTTACAGTTTTAGGCGGATGCTGTCAATACTGATGTTTATTTAATAAACAGAGGACCTTTAAGTGCTTTGGATGGTGGTATTCCAGAGGAAGCATGGACAGATAAAAAGGTAAACTACTCATTTCTAAGAACGTTTGGTTGTGAAGCATTTGTCCCTATTGATAAATAAAATAGAACAAAGCTTGAAGCTAAATCCAAGAAATGTACCTTTATTGGATATGGGGTTGATGAATTTGGTTATCGTTTATGGGATTATGAAAATAACAAAATCATCAGGAGTAGAGATGTGATATTCAATTAAAAGGTCATGTATAAAGATCAGTTGTAGGGAAAGAAACAGGAAAAGGAAAACACAGAGTACATAGTGCTTGATGAAATTAAAGAAAATGAAATTCCGAAGGTGCCAGAAAATCAAGAGCAGCAGCAAGTACCTGAAACTCCTGCAACTGTAAGAAGATCTACCAGGTTAAGTAGACTCCCTGAACGATGCTCTCCTTCAATGTATTATTTATTGATGACTGATTCTGGTGAACCAGAATGTTATGAAGAAGCAATGCAGGTGGAAACTAGAAAGAAGTGGGAGCAAGGCATGAATGAGGAGATGGACTCATTGGTAGGAAACCAAACTTGGGATTTGGTTCAGTTGCCTGCTGGTAAAAGAGCATTGCAAAACAAATGGATTTACAGGTTGAAGGAAGAAGAAGGAGGTAAGAAGTGGTACAAGGCCAGACTTGTTGTAAAGGGGTTTGCACAGAAGAAAGGTATAGATTTTGATGAAATATTTTCTCCTGTTGTTAAGATGACTTCAATTAGGACTATCTTAAGTCTAGTGGTAGTAGAAGATTTGCATCTTGAATAGTTAGATGTAAAAACAACCTTCCTCCATGGGGATTTGGAGGAAGAAATATATATGCAGCAGCCACAAGGGTATGAGGTCAAAGGTAAGGAGGATCTAGTATGTAGGTTGAAAAAGAGCTTGTATGGCTTGAAGCAAGCTCCAAGGCAGTGGTATCTACAGTTTGACAGATTTATGACAGAACAAGGTTATAGTAGATGTCATTTTAACCACTGTGTTTATTTCAAGAAGCTAGACAATGGAAGATATATTATCTTTTTATTGTATGTGGATGACATGCTTGTTGCAGGGTCTGACATGCAAGATATAAATGTACTCAAAAGGAAGCTAGCTAATTCATTTGCGATGAAGGATTTGGGTGCTGCAAAGCAAATCCTTGGTATGAGAATGACGAGAGACAGGAAAAATCACAAATTGACATTGTATCAAAGTGAGTACATACAAAAGGTGTTGGACAGGTTCAGAATGCAGAATGCAAAACTTGTAAGTACACCTTTGGCTAGCCATTTCAGTCTAAGTAAGGAAATGTGTCCCAAGACACAAGAAGAGACAGATTACATGTCCAAGATTCCCTATCAATCAACAGTTGGCATCTTGATGTATGCCATGGTGTGCACAAGACCAGATATTGCACATGCAGTGGGAGTTGTGAGCAGATATATGAACAATCCAGGTAAAGAACATTGGAAGGCAGTACAGTGGATTCTCAGGTATTTGAGACGTACTACCACTGAGGCATTATGTTTTGGAGGTTCAGACATTATTCTACAGGGATATGTTGATGCAGATATGGCAGGTGACAAGGATAGCAGGAGGAGCACCACAGGGTATTTGTTTACTGTAGGTGGAACAGCAGTAAGCTGGATTTCAAAACTACAGAAGGTTGTTGCACTTTCAACAACAGAAGCAGAGTATGTTTCCATTACAGAGTCTAGTAAAGAGATGATTTGGTTGCAGAGGTTTATGGAGGAAGTGGGTAAGAAGCAGAACGATAGCAGATTGTATAGTGACAGCCAGAGTGCCATTCACCTTGCAAAGAACTCAGCATTCCATTCCAGGACTAAACATATACAGCTCAAGTACCATTTCATATGCTCTGTTCTGGAAGATGAACTGTTGAAGCTAGAAAATATACATACTATCCAGAATCCTGCAGACATGTTCACAAAGGTAGTGACCAGAGAGAAACTGAGTTCGTGCTCTGTTTCAGTTGGCCTTCTAGCATGAAGGTGAAGAGGAAAATTTTTCCAAGTCCAAGTCCAGCAAGTGCAGCAGCGGTGGAGTTGTTGTGATCAGTCTCCAAGTGGGAGATTGTTGGTTGTGGAGCCAAATCTTCTAGTCTCATAGATGATATTGTATCAGCCATGTTTGTACCCCAGTTTTATATGATATGTAGGTGGACTGTACGGTCACCCCAACGAGGGGGTGTGGGGGGGCATCTCCCCCCCACGGGGTTCCATGGGGGCCATCCCCCCTGGCTGGGGGGTTCGGGGGCCAGCAGTCCCCTGGCGGGGGTTCGGGGGCAGCGGCCCCGAGAAATGGGGGTTCGGGGGCAACTGTTTTCGCTAGCTGTTTTGCGGGCCCATGGTTTTGGGTATCCCGTAGTATTTTCCCATTGTATTTCCCTCGTAAAATAAAGACATTGTAATATGGCTAGGGATGATGATGTATTAGGTTTTATGCATTGTAAAGATCTCTGAGATCAGGAGAGAGACTATGAAATAGAGAAGAGGAAGTGCAGCGGTTGTGCTGCAGGTTGTATCCCTTTACCTTGCTGGATGGTAATAATAATAAGGACTAGCAAATTCAGTGTGGATGTAGCCCAAGTTGAGTGAACCATGATATATCTGTGTCTCTCTTGTAATGTGTATGTGTGATTATATTTGCATTTCTGTTTATTGTTATTGCTTTGTGATCCTGTTTTTCTAACAGTTAGATAATAGATGAAATGGTGAACTATTGTTAATCTTGAGACTATTTCATGACCTAATATGAATGCAGGAGAAAGATTGCATGAAGAAGGTAGACATGTTGATGGGATACCAGAGTGCTCTGTTGGAAGGACAGAGTTGCATAAAAGGAATATGGCTGTGACGTAAGGAATATTGGAGTTTTTATTTAAATTGCACGGATAATGTGACTATGTATTGCAATTTTATTATGATAATGATGCCTATACAAATGTATATATTTCATTGCATTTCAAATGTTGGAAATTGAAAGTGTTTGAATTATTGAATGTTATAATTCTGAGATCACTTCAGTGACTATTGTAGTAATGAAAAGATTATATGCATAAATACTCACAATGTGTTGGCTGATTGAAGTCTAGATTTCAGGTAGAAAAGTCTTGCGTATGGCAATGAGGATAAGTCCATAGTAAAGAATGGGATCTACCATGTGCAGAAGCCAAAGGTTATGAGAATTTTCTCATGGTTGTAACTTATGCATGAAAGAAATCTGAAATTTTTCTGGTTTAAGTTTATGAGAATAATCTCATGGTTGCAAATCTAATTTCTGTAGGAAAACAGATTTGTAAATTTCAGATTTGAAATTTTGCTAATAATTGCTAATGACTGTTTGGCTTATATAAAATTGTGTCAGGAGGACATGTTGTAGGTGGATGTGTGAAAATGCTCCCAGTAGATCCAAGAGATGATGTAAACCTCACAATGAAAGAATTTAGGAATAACAGAAGAAGAATAGAGCAGTAGAACATAAATCCAAAGGAGCTCATATAGAGGCAGAATAATCACACATGTTACATTAATCTGAATAGTAAAACAATAATTATACAATGCTCAGGATTCGAATACAGTAGGTGTGATTCGAATTAGCTTGCATGGATAGATCCAAAATCAGTGGAGTGTCATCAAAGCATAACTAGGAGTCCACCTCATCATTAGTGAAGTCATCAATGCACAAGTAATGTGTTGATGTATATGTAACTGTGGAATGTATTTCATCTATGTATTTCATATATATTTATTGTACCCTTATTAGAGATGTGTTATTCCTCTATAAGGAAGTGTCGTCATGTGGATTGACAAGTGTCGCAAGTGTGTGTACTTGCTGATGAGTTATTAGACCACCATGTGTGGGGTCAGCCCTGAAATATATATATTATAATGTGTATGTACCTAGCTAGACAAGTCAGCCCCATAAGGTCACTGGGCAAATAGGTTAGTATAAATAGAGTTCAGGTGATCTCTATTTAGATCATTCGAAAAAGTATCTCTCTCTCACTCAGAAAGTGGCGCACTAATGATGAGGAGGATCATCTGCTCTAGGAGACTATCTCAAGTGTATTTTGGTTGTACTTTGATTGAGCCATTGCTCTCTCTATCTTTGAGGAAGTTGTGGGGTTTTTCACCTTAGGGTTTTCCCCACGGAAACTCTGTGTCTCTTGTCTCTCATGCTTTTGATTCTTTTGATGCTTGTCTGATCCAGGTGGATATCGGTGGCGGCCCACCTCTTCCAACTGGCTCAAAATAGTCTTCTAGCAATTTTGGTAAATTACTATTTTTAGCAGTTTTTCGGGTGCTGAACTTCCGGAGCCATTTTGAGGCCCTAAACGACATTTTTTGGCAATTTGGGGGGCCACATGGTCGCCTCCAGCATACATTTGGCCCCAATCGAAAGTTGTAAATCTCGGATAGACCTTTCCAACGGGCTACCAAGTGCCCCAAACGGAGATCGTATGCAAAAGTTACGACCCCGGGAAGTTGATGTACTAACTTACCCAAACGGGGCCCACATGACTTTATGACGGTTCATCTTCTAGGGTTAGGTTTTTGGATGTTTGGGATTCTTTCCCTCATGCTTATGATAAATAGGCCCTTTCGGCCTCTCTTTGTATTCATCTTGGCACGAATGAGCATAGCGGCCACATCTCTTCTCAAAGATAGCTACCACCATTCTAGCTATTGTATTTTACAGTCTGTTCTATTTCCGCTATTTAATAGAATATGTGTTTACTGTATCACTGTGTTATTTGCAATATATCTCTGTATATGATTCTGTATATGCTATCTTTTGTTTCGTTCCCACATAAATCCGAATCATTGTCATGCTTATTGAGATTGTCATGCATTGATATACTGTATATGTTATTCTCTCAGTGAAGATCCTAGAGTATTGTGAATTAATGCTCAAAATTTAACATGGTATCAGAGCTAACCTGAGAAGAAGACATTTTGCAGTGACGAAAACTTGAGTTTCTTGTTTATTGGGTTTCTCTCCACAGATTTTGGAAAAGAAGTAAAGTAGATTGACTCTACTCATCAAGGTGTATCTATCCATCCAATCATAATTCAATTCCGAACATTTTCAGATTTGGCCCTAAAAATTAGGGTTTCCACAACAATAGGAATTTCTGAAATCTGAAGACATAGCTAGAAGATCCTTGCAACAATTGAAGTTTAGAGATTTGGATCGATATTTTTGGCTGAGTAGATCTCTGGGAAACTCAAACCCTAATTCAGGGCTCTCCCTAGTGAACCCGGGAGGACAAAAAGGCAAATCTGAAGCGTAAAACTTTGCTGATCTCAAATTCTGAATGCACCAGGCTGATTAGCTCATCAAAGCACATCTTTCTATCCTTTCAGAAAATTGAAATTCATATTTTGAATTTTTAGGGTTTTTTTCAACAAACCCTAATTCGAGACCAGATCCAGTTTTCAACATTTCAAGTGGTAAGACCTAAATCTTTTCTATTTCCATTTGAAGTACTCTTTACGATGTCTCACCACACCAAGCTTGAGGATAAGCTTGAAGGGGCTGATAACTTTCGAGCTTGGAAGTATAGGATTGGGTTAATCCTGGAAGAGAATGAGTTGGACTCATATATAAAAGAAGACATCCCTATCCCAGAGGATGAAGAGGCCAAGGTATTTCATAAGAAGAACTTGGTCAAGGAAAAGAGAATCATTGCTGATTCTATCAAAGACCATCTCATACCCCATGTGTCTTCTCTAAATACACTCAAGGAGATGTTTGACTCTTTGACCAAGCTATTTGAAGGAAAGAACATAAATCAGAAGATGACTCTGTGGAATCAATTGAAAGGGGTCAAGATTTTGAATGGAGAAACCATTCAATCTTACTTCTCCAAGGTCTCTCAGATCAAGGAGCAACTTGAAGCTATGGATGAAGTAGTGGACAATGGTGAAGTTGTTATGACCACTCTGAATGGCCTACCTAGGTCATGAGACTCCTTTATTCAAGGAATCTGTGCAAGAAAGAAATTGATCTCTTTCAGTAAACTATGGGAGGAATGCTCTCAAGAAGAAGCTAGATTTGTAGCTCGTGAGGAAAAGATGGGAGGTGAAGATCAAGCTCTCACAACTCACACCAAAAGAAGCAATCCCAAGAAGGAGCACTCTCGCTACAAAAGATCCTATCAAAAGAATAAGAAGGGTCTAAGATGCTTCACATGCAATGAGAAGGGTCACTTTGCTTCAGATTGTCCCAAGAACAAAGGGATAATAACAACAACTTTAACAAGAAGAAGAAGGGCAACAAAAGAAAGTTCCATGCTCATGCTGCCGAGGATGATGAACCTCCAAAGAAGAAGGATAGGGCAGAAAGTAGTGATGATGACTCATCAAGTGAAGAAGAGTATGTTCTAATCTCTGCTCTCACAGGTACTATCTCCCATGGTTGTAATGATTGGTTGATTGATAGTGGGGCTTCCAAACACATGACTGGGTTTAAGGAATCTTTTGTGAATCTATCTGAACATGAATCACCCCATAAGGTGAAACTTGGGGATGATTATCAATACCCAATCAAAGGAAGTGGTGAAGCCTCCTACAACCTAGATTCTAGAAAATCTTTGAAGATGAAAGAAGTCCTTTATGTACCTGGGCTCAAAAAGAATTTACTCTCTATCTCTGCATTGGATGCAAAAGGTATGAGGGTTGCATTTGTGGATGGCCAAGTCCTAATGTGGCCAAAGGGAAAGAACATAAATGATGCCGTAGTGATTGGAGAGCAAGAGAGAGGTTTGTATAAATTGGAGGGACAACCTGAACATGCCATGGTACATGAATCCATGGAGCCAAGTGAAATTTGGCATAGAAGACTTGCTCATATGCACTATAGGGCACTTCCAATTGCAAGCAAGGCTGTAGAGGGTCTTCCTGAAATCAAGACCAAACATGAAGGTGTTTGCAAAGGATGTGCAAAAGGTAAGAACATTAAGAAGGATTTCCCAAGTAGTGAAAGCAAGGCAAAAGACATCCTGAAAATCATCCACTCAGATGTATGTGGTCCTATGTCATCCAGTTCTCTGAGTGGGTATGTTTACTATGTCTCATTTATTGATGACTTCTCTAGGAAGACTTGGGTATACTTCTTGAAGAACAAAGATGAGGTGTTTGATAAATTCAAGGAATTCAAAACCTTGATGGAGAATCAAACTGACAAGAAGATCAAAACATTCAAATCCGACAATGGTGGAGAATTCACCTCAGGTGACTTCAAGAAGCTTTGTAGTGATTCAGGGATTAAGAGGGAGTTGACTACTCCTTATAATCCTCAACAGAATCGAGTCGCAGAAAGGAAGAACAGAACAATCATGGAAGCAGCAAGGGCAATGCTGCATGACCAGGATCTACCTATGCATCTATGGGCAGAAGCAGCTAGAACAGCTGTATATGTGCAGAACAGAACACCCCACAAGATATTGGACAACAAGACACCAGAGGAGGTCTTTTCTGGTAAGAAACCTGAAGTCAGCCATCTCAGAATATTTGGTTGTCTAGTATACACTCATGTCCCAAAGGAAAAGAGGACTAAACTAGATCCTTCAGGAAAGAAGGGTATCTTTGTGGTTTATAGTGAAAGCTCGAAGGCTTACAGAATATACTTTCTAGGGTTCAAGAAGATTGATGTCAGCAGGGATGTAACATTTGATAAAAACTTAGCATTCATAAAATCAAGGAAGGAACCTATCGAAGTTTATGAAGAACCTAAGGAAACTAGATTTCAAGACACTACCATGACTGAAGCAGTTCCATAAGTTGTTCATGAGTTTTAAGATCCGCAAGAACCTGTAGATCCACCCCATGAGGATAACTCTCACAAAAGGAAACCTGCATGGGATAGAGAGCTCATTCAAGATGCAGAAAGATTTGGCATTCCAGAAGAAGAACATAGAGCAAAGAAGAGAACTAGATCACATACCAGCTATGTTGCTTTACTCTGTGACATTGTGAACAAAGAGCCTTCCAGTTATGAAGAAGCAGTGGAAAAGAAAGAATGGAAGGATGCCATGGTTGAGGAATAACAATCAATAATGAAGAATGATGTCTGGGATGTTGTACCAAGACCTAAAGAGAAGTCTGTTGTGACTTCTAAATGGATCTACAAAATCAAGCATGCTGCAGATGGCAGTGTAGAGAAATACAAGGAAAGATTCGTAGCTCGTGGCTTCTCTCAGAAAGAGGGAATAGATTATGAAGAAACTTTTGCACCTGTAGCCGGGTATACTTCCATCAGAACAGTACTTGCCCTGGCTGCAGAAATGAAATGGAAAATACACTAGATGGATGTCAAGACTACTTTCTTGAATGGTGTAGTTGAAGAGGAAGTATATGTGGAGCAGCCACTCGGTTTTGAAATACATGACAGGGAATCATATGTGTGCAAATTGAAGAAAGCCATGTATGGCTTGAAACAAGCTCCCAGAACTTGGTATGGTAGGATGGACAATTTCCTATCTAGTTTGGGCTTTACCAAGAGTAAAGCGGATTCCAACCTTTACTACAAGGTTGAGGAAGGGAATCCTGTGATTCTACTCCTGTATGTGGATGACCTATTTGTAATAGGAGATGACAGATTGATTGCAGATACGAAGAGGAAGCTTGCTGCTGAATTCGATATGAAAGATTTGGGAATGATGCATTATTTCCTAGGTATGGAGGTGTGGCAGAGTGCAGGTGGGATCTTCCTTGGTCAAGGGAAGTACACAGTAGATATCCTAAAGAGATTCGAAATGATGGATTGCAAAGCCATGGCCACACCTATGGCATCGAATCTGAAGCTTCTATGTGATGCTTCATCTGAGCTGGTTGATGTCTCTATGTATAGTCAGATGATTGGGTCCTTGATGTACCTAACAAACATGAGACCAAATATTTGCTTTGCGGTGAACACATTGAGCCAGTTCCTGATAGATCCGAGGAGTGTTCACCTGGTTGCTGTAAAGCATGTTCTGAGGTACCTGAAGGGTACAGTGGATTATGGGCTCAAGTATGAAGTGAATCAAAAGTTTAACCTACAGGGTTATGTTGATTCAGATTGGGCTGGTAGTGCTGTAGATAGGATTAGGTGCTGCTTCAGTATGGGATTAGGTGTGATCTCTTGGTTTAGCAGGAAGCAGTCCTGCATAGAACTGAGTACAGCTGAGGCAGAGTATGTTGCAGCCTGTTCAGCTAGTTGTGAGGTAGTATGGCTACGGAAGCTACTGTCTGAGTTATTTGATATCCCGTTGGATGCTACTGGCATCTTCTGTGATAACCAGAGTTGTGTGAAGCTGTCTGAGAACCTAGTGTTTCATGACAGGTCGAAACACATAGAGATCAAATATCACTATATCAAGGATATGGTGCAGCGACGAGCTGTGAAGCTCCTGTATGTTGCGACGGACGAGCAGATTGCAGATGTGCTGATGAAGCCACTAGCCAGGGTGAAGTTCGAGTACTTCAAAGAGAGGCTTGGTGTTCTTTAGATTGATGACACTTCGAGGAAGAAGTGATGGACACATTTGCTGAAGCCATTCCAAGCATGTTGGAAGGAGGATCCTTCACGTGGCTATGGATGTAAGCGCTGGATGATGAGCATCAGGATGATGTTCTGGTTTCTGCTTTGCATGATCAGTTGGATCATTTTTATGTATGTATGTATGCACCATGTTGGATGCTGGATATGATCAGTTGGATCATTTACATGTATATGTATGTACGCATCATGTTGGATGCTGGATATGATCAGTTGAATCATTTATATGTATATGTATGTACGCATCATGTTGGATGCTGGATATGATCAGTTGGATCATTTATATGTATGTACGCATCATGTTGGATGCTGGATATGATCAGTAGGATCATTTGTATGTATCTTGTATATGCATCATGTTGGATGCTTGGACCATGTATCTGTATATGTATCAGGTGGATACATTGTATGATCTGGTGGATCATGTATGGTGATATGTATCATGTATTTGTATCAGGTGGATACATTGTATGATCAGGTGGATCATGTATGATGATATGTATCAGGTAGATACTTGGTACGCATCAGGTAGATGCATTGTATGATCAAGATGATCGTGGATGACGAGCTTCAGGATGTTGCTCCAGATGACTTGCAGCAGGATGTTGCAGTGATGATGATCAAGATGATCATGTGTACATCAGGATGATGTATGGTGAGTATTAGGTTGATACTCTATGGCCATGGATCAGGTTGTGCAGATGAGCATATAATTTGGCCCTGGGAGATCTACAGATAGTCTTTCGAGGTTTTGCCTATGGCATATAATCTAGCCCTGGGATATTTGGCAGATGCTCTTTCGAGGTTTTGTCCTATGGCATATAATATGACCTTGGGAGATCTGATAGGTTGTGCTGTGTGCTCATAATAAGTCCTGGGATGCTCTTGCGAGGTTTTGCCATGACCACATATAATCTGTCCCTGGGAGATCCTATAGGTAGAGCTGTGTGCTCGTAACATCCTGGGATTCTCTTGCGAGGTTTTGTGGTGACCACATATAATCTGTCCCTGGGAGATCCTATAGGTAGAGCTGTGTGCTCATAACAGCCTGGGATGCTCTTGCGAGGTTTTGTGGTGAGGTCACATATAATATGGCCCTGGGAGATCCTATAGGTAGAGCCGTGTGCTCGTAACAACCTGGGATGCTCTTTCGATTTTTTGTAATGCACGTAATAAGTCCTGAGGTTTCCACAGCATGGCCAGTGATGAGGAAGACCTGCAGGTGGTGGGCCTACATCTAGTATGAAAAATGACTGGCTCTGTAGAACTTCCTATGACGAGTAGAGTCATAGATTGGTTGAGATAGAAGCAGCAGTGATGATGATGATGATGATGCATCGATGACAATGATCCTGAGAAGAAGACTTGTCTAGCAGATCTGTGTCGAAAAATACCTTCCTAGTTAAGAGGGAGTGTTGATGTATATGTAACTGTGGAATGTATTTCATATATATTTATTGTACCCTTATTAGAGATGTGTTATTCCTCTACAAGGAAGTGTCGTCATGTGGATTGACAAGTGTTGCAAGTGTGTGTACTTGCCGATGGGTTATTAGACCACCATGTGTGGGGTCGGCCCTGAAATATATATATTATAATGTGGATGTACCTAGGTAGACAAGTCAGCCCCATAAGGTCACTGGGCAAACAGGTTAGTATAAATAGAGATAAGGTGATCTCTATTTAGATCATTCGGAACAGTATCTCTCTCTCACTCAGAAAGTGGCGCACTAGTGAGGAGGAGGATCATCTGCTCTAGGAGACTATCTCAAGTGTATTTTGGTTGTACTTTGGTTGAGCCATTGCTCTCTCTATCTCTGAGGAAGTTGTGGGGTTTTTCACCTTACGATTTTCCCCACGGAAACTCTGTGTCTCTTGTCTCTCATTCTTTTCATTCTTGTTATCCTTGTCATGCTTATTGTGATTGTCATGCATTGATATACTGTATATGTTATTCTCTTAGTGAAGATCCTAGAGTATTGTGAATTAATGCTCAAAATTTAACATAATGATCAACCAAGAGTCAAATTGAGTCTAACTGAGTGTAGTAGATGTAACTGGCACATGGAAGCACTAATGTAGTGAAGGAGGCTCAGTGGAGGGCGTAGATGGAGCTGACTGGAGTCAGAATAAGCTATCTAGTCACATTGGAGGTCCATCGGAGTGATAAGGTCAGTTAAGAGTGATTCAAGCCTAAAATCAAGGAGAGAACTCAGTTAACTGAAGATAACTAGACTAGTAGGTGAAGAAGTGCACACTATCTCATGCAGTAAGGGAAAGGAGGGCGTACTAAGCTCTAGGAGGCCTAAAACTGATCTGTGAGAAGCTCCTGGGGGATGGCCAACTGAGGGCTAGGTGTGGGACTGACGACTGGGATGCATGCATGTAGAATGCATGCTGCATTCAAGATGCATGCAAGACTAAAACTTAAAATAACTGAAATGATGGTAGGACTAGGGATGGAGTATAGGAATATCCTAACACCCCCCCTTAATCCATCCTGGGCCCTGGTAACTAGGACCAAAGGTCACCCATACAATCAAAAAATAAATGATAACGAAATGTCCATAAACCGAGGAAATGGGGAAAACCTCATGCGAAAAATACCCCCCCTCAAAAGAACAGTAAATAACTCAAAGAACCATCATACTAGGCAGAAAAGAAGGAAGCTTTCATCAGTGAAAACTTTTCCAAAAGACTTGGCAAGCTGATCCTCTGTAGGATGTGAATGCAGGTGCTAGATCTAGATCTGATCTTCTGATGTGCCTCCCACCGTGTAGAGAATGTATTGGACGAAGCAAGTCTGTCAGGAACGTTTTCTGTCATGGGAGCGAATGGATCATGATGAGTCTTACCAAGTGATGGAAGAGTGAACCCCACCATCATGCTGCATCTCTCATGGAGAGGTAGATGGAATAATGCAAGGTTGGCATGGTGCTGAAATCTGGTAGTTCTGTGAGCAGATGGATCCTCAACTGTGTTCTCAGTAGCTGGAAGGACTGTGTGAGCCAATGTTGGCCTTGAATATGGATTGAGAATAGGTGTTGGTTTTGGATCTGAATCTTCTTTAACTTTGATCTCAACATCAAGATCTTGTTATATGTCTTCATTAGAATAATATTCACTCGAATCTTCATCATATTCTGAGGAAGTAGGAAGAGAGAAGGGTAGAAAATGAAAGAATTCATATGCCTTGGAGGCATGATTTGCAAACCCTTTTGCTATCGTCTTCCCAGTGGAGATCTCTGTAATCTCAACTGTGTCGGGACCAAAAGTCACCTTCTTCAGTGATCCGGTGTGAGTCATCTGATATACAGATAACAAGTTTGCTGTCAAGGAGGGAATGAATAGAACATTCTTGAACTTGCCATGCTCCATATGTACTGTACCCAATCCTTTGGTAGAAATCTGAGAGTTGTCTCCCATGTGAATAGTAGGCCCATCTTTGAGATCTAAAGAGGAAAAAGATTCTTCAGAGGAAACCATGTGGTTGGAGGCTCCAGAATCTATGAGGAGGGATTTTGATTTTGAAAAACCAGCCATCAATGCATGGCAATCCTCATGACCATCAGATCCACTTCCAGAATCAAACATCTTTGCATCTTTTGGAATAGCAATTTTGTTCTATTCAAGACGCTTCGTTAGTAGGTCTATTTTCTTGTGCATGCAAGCTTTCTCATAATGGTTTCCTCTCTTGTAGTAGGGACATGTAGATCTCTTATCTTTGTTCTTCTTGGAGCTGGAGGCTCCTTTTGATGACTTCTTATCGTTGTCTTTTTCCCTCTCTTTTACATTCGTCCCACTTGCTTCTCCAGCTAGAAGAGCTATATCTTTGGAGGGCTTGATGGCACCGATTTGAATCAATTTACCCTCTTCTTGAATGAGAGCATCGGTAAAGACTGCTAAGGTGGGAAACTTCCTTCCAGGGATTGACATTCACCCAGAATGGAAGGTAGATACAAAGACAGAAAATTGAGATCCATGTTTGCTCAAAATGGATAGCACCAATTGTTCATCACTTTTAGTGATGCCACAATGCTTGCATTGTAAAACCAATTTCTGAAATTTTGAGAAGAATTCTTGAATGCTCTCGAAATTGCTAGGTTGTAGGGAAACCAATTCATTTTCGGGAATATGGCCTCTTATCCCATCTTGTTTGCCAAAGAGACTCTCCAATTTTTTCCATAAATCATTTGGAGACTTCAATCCTTCAATATGAAACAATAGATCTCTAGACATATGAAGGCATATGAATCCAAAAGCTTCATCCATTTTATTTAGATGCTTGATTCTCTCTACAGTTGTATGTGGTATGGCATCTTTTTCAAATAACATTCTATTTAGCTGTCTATTATACAAGTGTAATCTCATTTCACCCTTCCGTTTGAAGTAGTTGAAGGGAGTGAGGATTAGAGGAGAGGAAGGAGCATTCGAATTGCTCATCTTGACTGCTGGAACGAGTGCAAAAAATGAAACTGCTAATAATGCTGCTGCAACTGCTAGAACTTCGAAATACCTGCAAAAAACTCTCCAGAATGGAGGTAGAATATACTCTCAAATGGCTCTAATACCATGTGAAAATGCTTACAATAGATCCAAGAGATGATGTAAACCTCACAATGAAAGAATTTAGGAAAAAATCGAAGAAGAATAGAGCAGTAGAACATAAATCCAAAGGAGCTCAGATAGAGGCAGAATAAGCACACATGTTACATTAATCTGAATAGTAAAACAGTAATTATACAATGTTCAGGATTCGAATACGCTAGGTGTGATTCGAATTAGCCTGCATGGATATATCCAAAATCAGTGGAGTGTCATCAAAACATAACTAGGAGTCCACCTCATCATCAATGAAGTCATCAATGCACAAGTAATGATCCCAAGAGTCAAACTAAGTCTAGTTGAGTGTGGTAGATGTAACTGGCACATGGAAGCACTAATGTAGTGAAGGAGGCTCAGTGGAGGGCGCAGATGGAGTTGAATGGAGTCAGAATAATCTATCTAGTCACACTGGAGGTCCATCGGAGTGATAAGGTTAGTTAAGAGTGAGTCAAGCCTAAAATCAACGAGATAACTCAGTTAATTGAAGATAACTGGACTGGTAGGTGAAGAAGTGTGCACTATCTCATGCAGTAAGTGAAAGGAGGGCGCACTAAGCTCTGGGAGGGCTAAAAATGATCCATGAGAAGCTCCGGGGGGCTGGCCAACTGAGGGCTAGGTGTGGGACTGATGATTGGGATGTATGCAAGACTGAAACTGAAAATAACTAAAATGTTGGTAGGACTAGGGATGGAGTATAGGAATATCCTAACAGTATGTTCATGTATGGTAGCAAGGGTGAAACCATAATGGACAGAGTGATACCACTTACAAGAGCCAAACCATATGAGGATAGCCTCATGGTTGAACAAACTAATTTATGTAGGAGACGGAATTGTAAATTCATGTTTGAATTTAATTATTAATGCCACTCACTGATTAGGGAAATCAGATTTGAATTTGATTGTTAAATGTTGCTGACTATTTGGCTGTTTGAGGAGTGTCTCAGGAAGACAGCTTGCAGGAAGACCATGTGTGATGGCCTGTAGAAGCCAAAGTAGATGGGAAGGATCCCATGCTTTGGAAATGGGTTTGAGGTGAAACGCCATTGTAAATTTTTATAATGTCTTAGACGAATTGCATGTTGGTAAATCATGTGAGTGAGATAATGAAATTTTGCCAAGAAGGCTTGTATGGCTTATGGAACATGAAAATATTTGGGTGGAAAACCGAAGGACTGTTGACTCAGAGAAGGGAGCCCCCATTCTTTGCAAATGAAGAAAAGATACATCTGTAAAACGGATGAGTATTCTGTGACCCTAACTAAGAATATACATGTATGGTTGTTAGATTTAATATGCAGAGCATGTTTTAATATTATTCCATACTAGGGAATACATGGCTCACATCAGAAAGATATGCATACCTTTCAGGTGATGGGTTATGTTAGGTTTGTCAATATTGACTACATCCTAAGGGAATGGACACATTCTTGGTGTTTCAATACTTGATAGTGAATGTTATAAAATATGGTTACAATTTTAGAGCAGTAATACTGATGAGATTGCTTATCCTTCTTGTGTTGTTAGCTTATACAGATGCAATTTGGTTTTGCATGTTAAGGGGCAATGTGAAGAGAGACTACTCAAGAGGACTATATGGGCAGTGGTAACCTTTCTACGCTCACACTAAAAAACACTAGAAGGGACGGATAGGCCCGAGGAGTTGTGTAGCAGAAAAGGGGTATCATGCTTATGTAGTGTCAATGGGTATTGTGGAGCCATGCTAGCTTGCAGTCAAGTGAGTCACCTATGGAGTTCCTGGAGGGAACCACTGGTTTGCATAGGAGAAGGAGCCTGTGGAATAAAATGAAGACATCCAATATAGATAAGTATTTGTTTATCTTGCAGCTTCTTGCTTATTTAACATGAATATACATGTGTACATGATTTGGTTATGATCTCTTAAACTCTTGTTTAGAGATAAACCCAATGAAAATAAGCTAAACATGTGAATTAATTCAATTTTTGAGTATAGGTATTGCTAGAAGCAAGGGCTATGAAGGCATCCCAGGGATTCATGTGGACATGTGATCGTCCTAAAGAGCTCAGTATGAGCACTAATGAAAGATGGTGCTAGTGGAACTATGTGGGTCCTAACAGCCAAAGGTTTTGTAGGAAACAATGGGGAAGGGTTCCCTAGTTGAAAAGCCTTAGACAAACCTTAGACACTAAGTGTCATAGCCAAGAAAGGGAAAGTCAAGCATTCACATTGAAGTGAAAGAGGCTAAGGAGCATGGAACCACAGTGGTGGTGTAGCTCCTGATTTGAACAAGACTAAGAGGGGGAAACTCTTACTCTTCTCTTTCTTGTTGATTGATGCATCTTAGAAACAAAAGATTGTTGAGCGCATGTCATGGCTAAAAATGGATTGTGTTTAATTGCTTGAAATGAATTGTGAATGCTGAAATAGTAAATTTCTTGTGAAAGGATAAACATGAATGAGTTCATGCATATGTTGGGAAAGCATGAAAAGTGTGGAAGTCTCATGATTAAAGCATGGACGTTCCATGTCAATTGGGAAATTAATTGACTGATTTTAATATCGTGTTATGCTTGGCCTAACAGGAATTGCCATGATGAACCTCACAGGTGAGAAATTGAAAGCCGTTGTTTACAGCTGTTACAAGCCAAGTGTTGCTAGTGAGCAAAGTGCGAGCCATTTGGGCACATTGACCATGGCAACAGACCAAAAGCTATTTGTCATGGCTGAAAATATTCCTCAAATAGTGTTGTAGATATTT
This sequence comes from Larix kaempferi, assembly GCA_027924585.1. Classification (NCBI taxonomy): domain Eukaryota; kingdom Viridiplantae; phylum Streptophyta; class Pinopsida; order Pinales; family Pinaceae; genus Larix; species Larix kaempferi. The sequence continues at coordinate 5,252,363 of BSBM01000351.1, read as the reverse complement.
ATCCCTACGGATAAAGAGAACCTCTCTTAGGATAAAGAAGGATGTACTGACTATATTCTAAGACAAAAATAAAACAAATGTAATCTTGAATCCTAAATCAAACAAGTATTTCAGAGTTTTTATATCGGAGAGAAAGAGAGAAAGTAACTCACCTTCACTTTTAACGTTGTCCTACCTGTAGCTTTGATCCCGAAGTCCTCGCGATCAACCTGTTGAGACAAAACAATACACAAGCATATACAGTTCTCCAATATCTCTGAATCACAAGTTAGGATCTAAATCTATACAAATACAACTCCTGAAATTGAAATGTAACCAATACACATGAATTGGGAAACAAGGAAAGTTATCTTTTATTGCAACTTGAAAATTGCTTACAAAGGTTGCTTGATGCCGAAGCCAATCCTCCAGCTCCAAGTGCTTCCGCCTCTAGCTATCTCTGCAAAAGGTTTATGACCATAGGTTTGGTGCCCCAAAAGTCCTCCCTCTGGCCCATGGAAGGCTTCTCTCTTATAGTGTATAGTAGGCTTAACCAACAAGAGAGTAAGATGGATCTATGGAGTATTTAGTGGATCAGACCCACTAAATAGAGATAGGGGTTGAGATTGAATTAGACTTGGAAATCCCAAAGATATCTGTTGAAAGTTAAGAACCCAAAATCCAAGGCAAAAAGGCTAAAGATGGACTATCGTGCCCCTAGGACTGAGCATCAGTAGGTAGTACCACGCCCTAAGGACTAAGCAGAACGCGGTAGTCCTAACTACTACTCGCCAACAGTGGTGCAGAGCGTAGTAGTTCCCTCGGATGAGGTATGTCTGGGTGACACGTGGCAGGTGAGGTGTTTTCTTTCAGTATTCAGTCAATGGTATTCACTCCTGGATGTCCAAGTGATCATTAGAGGGAAATGTCATCTAGGTCACCGATGCAAGGTTGTGACACTAGGACATAAAGTGCAATATTGAGGTATAACAGATTCCCCCTAAAGTGTGAGGTCAGAAGAGACTGATGGCTGAAAGATTTTACAAATACTTTGCAGAGATAGCATCGAGGAGAGCAACAAGGAGCTGAAATAGAAACAAAGTGTTAGATGTACCACCGAGGTGGGCATTCTCATGCTCGAAAACAATTGACTCAAAGCATGGCTGCCGATCAATACAATGCAGATCCATGGGTACTAGGATGATATAGACTGTAGACAAATCATGGCTACTATGAACAATCGTAGATCCATGAGAAAATAATGACACAGCCACGACCAATACATAAGTGAATCCGCGTGACAATACAAGGTCGCTGATGCAAGAATACATGAGCTCAAGAATATAGGGGACTAGGACTTAAAGTGCCATGTCCCCTTGACAACTATTTGTTATACCTCAATATTTCACTTTAAGTCCTTGTGTCACCAACCCAGCTCGGGGTGGTCTCTGGGTGGTGAAAGAATATAGGCTAGGAAGATACCTGCGGTTGGGTGGAACGTTGCAGCGACATCGCTAGTTGCTTGGGACCATTTCACAATAAAGATAAGTGTTTTTTTATCTATGTGTTTTTCCTCTACAATGCTTTAAATTGATGACTGTTATTGATATGCTAAATGCATATGAAATGTGTTTGGATGAGGTTTATTTCCATTGTACGTGTTTGCTTGATTTGCATTTGCACATTTGTTTTATTCGTGTGAATCTAATGAAATGGGTTGTGTTTATGTAAAAGCCCCAGAATTTGGTATCATGTTCACTTCCTCGAATTGGGTCTATGGGAGGGGCTGTGACAGTGCAACAGATTTGTGATCATGAGGATTAGTGAAAGGAATGTGTAATCCTTGAAGCCAAGCTGACCAGGCAACATCAAGAATTCTCATGGGAACCGTGCAAGTATGTCTATTTGTGCTAACTGTACAAGTGTGGAAAGGGTTTGGGTAAGAATCCCTTGAACCATACTTTCTAATCATACGCTGGTATGCATGTATGGTTGAATGCACTTGATGTGAATTCCATACCACCATGGCATGGTAAGGTATGGACTAGTAAGGGAGAAAGTCCTTCTACTATGTTATTCTTTAAATGTTAGAATGCATTCATATGAAGTTACATCATTCCATTTACATAGATTGGTTATGAGTTTAATAACTAAGCAAGTAAGGGCCATATGTGTTTGGAATGGTAAGTGTGCATTAGAAGATTTGTAAACCTATGGTTGCATGAAGAATGCACATGAAAAGTTTGTGTAAATGTTGTAAATGTACAGGCATAGGTGTGGGTGCACATGGTGAGATGCATTGTGTGAATGCATGGTTGTGATGTATGTTCATTGCAATTAGATAATAGATGAAATGATGAATTAGTGGTGATTCTGAGATCATTTCATGAGCTTCCAGGCATGCAGGAGAAGGATTGTACAAAGGTGGTCACATTGAGAAGACTACCATAGTGCTATGTTGGAAGGACATAGTTACATAAAAATGATATGGATGCATTTAAATTTTTAAGTTGATTGTAGGGACAATGTGAAATCTGATTTTGGCATGAACATATTTGTAAATTTTGGATTTGTGATTTTGTTGATAATTACTAATGACTCTTTGGCTTGTATAGAATTGTGTCAGGAGGACATGTGGTAGGTGTATGTTCATGTATGGTAGCACACATAAATCCATAATGGGCAGAGTGATTCCACTTACAAGAGACAAACAATATGAGGGTGGCCTCATGGTCAAACAAATCAATTATGTAGGAGACAGAACTGTAAATTCATGTTTGAATTTAATTATTAATGCCATTGACTGATTATGGAAATCAAATTTGAATATGATTGTTAAATGTTGATGACTGTTTGGTTATTTGATAATTGTGCCAGGAAGACACATTGCAGGAACACCATGTGTGAGGTCTTGCAAAAGCCAAACTTCATGGGAAGGATCCCATGCTTGAGAAATGGGTTTTAGGTGAAACGCCATTGTAAATCTTGATAATATCTTAGTTGAATTGCATGTGGTAAACCCTGCGAGTGAGATGGTAAATATTATGTCAGAAAGACAAGTGTGGGTTACAGAATGTAAAAAGGAAATGGGATGGAAAAATGAGGGATTCTAAACTCAGAGAAGGGAGCCCCCATTCCTCCCAAGTGAAGAGAAACTACATTTGCAAAATGGATAAGTGTTTTGTAAACCCTGGCTGATACATATATATGCATGTCGAATTCTTAGAATTACTATGCAGAGCATTTTTTATTTAATTATAATAATTCAGACTGCTTGAAGTATGATTAGGACCTGCATAGTTCACATCAGCGAAGGGTGCACAGTTTTCTAATGCTGGGTTATTTTAGGGTTGTCAATATTGATGACACCCTAAGGGAATGGACGCATTCCTAGTGTTTCAATAGTTGATAGTGAATGTTATAAAATATGTTTACAATTGTGGATCAACAACACTAATGAGCTTGTTTATCCAACTTGTGTTGATAGCTTGAACAAATGTAATTGGTGCTGCGCACTGAAGAAGCAAAGTGAAAAGGTTGTCGTGAGGGGTTGCAGGGAAGAGTTGTTATGCGTATGAAGGGTTGTGGCATGTGTGAAAGGATGATGCAAGCCTGAGGAATATTAATAGAGCCTTGATCTATATGGTCGGTGGTGCATTTTCCTTCCACTAGTTGAAGACCCAGACGGATGTGCTGGCTCGGCAATGGATAGGGCCAACTAGGTATGGGACTAGTTGGGAACCACCAAGTGCATGATAAACCCAGTCGGCGTGAAGGTGTACTGGTTGGGAACTATATACTTGATATTGTGGAGCAGCATATGTTCTGGCCAAACATCCAAATCCGCAGGTGATTCCAAGGCTTGCAAAAGCAAATTAGGACCCTGTGGACCAGAGAGGAAATGTACAATACAGATAAGTATTCAATTTCATTTATTCTTGTTTGGAATAATGAATATTTCATGTATAAGTCTTCTAACAGCTAAGCTAATATATTGTTATTTCTTATTGGAAACATTGGTCAGTGCAGGAATCAAGGACCGTGAAAGAGCCATAGGTGCTTGGTAAATCCAAAGAGTAACTGGTTGGGTGCTATAATTGCTTGGTAAATCCAGAGAGTAACTGGATGGGCGTTATGATTGCTTGGTAAATCCAAAGAGTAATTGGGGTGGAATTATGATTGCTTTGTAAATCCAGAGAGTAATTGGTTGGGAGTTATGATTGCTTGGTAAGTCCAGGAAGTAACTGGTTGGGCATTAACTACTTAATGTTTTGGATCAGCCGGCGTGGTGGCCAAACATTCCTTAAATACTTGATAAATCCAGTTGAAGTACTGTCTTAGCATATTGCTAAATGATATGTCTAATAAACCCAGTCGACGTATTGGCTTGTCATTTCCTATTCAAATGGTTGTAGAGCAACCTACGTGTTGGCCCAACATTCATTATTGTATCCATGAGAAGTCCAAGGCTTCTAAAGCAAAGAAGGATCCCTTGGAATAAAGTGAAGACATCCAATACAGCTAAGTATTTCATTATCTTACAGCTTCCTGCTTATTTAATATGAATATACGGGTGTACATGATCTGGTTATGATTTCTTAAAACTCTTGCTTAAAGATAAACCATATGAAAATAAACTAAACATGTAAATTGATTCAATGTTTGAGTGTAGGTATTGCTGGAAGCAAGGACTATGAAGGCATCCCAAGGATGCATGTGGACATGTGACTGCCCGAGAATAGCTCAGCATGAACAGGAATGAGTAAAATGGGGCTAGTGGACTTGTGTAGGTCCTAGTAGCCAAAGCTTCTGTAGGCAATCAAGGAAAGGGTTCCCTGCTTGAAAAGCCTTAGGCAGACCTTAGACACTAAGTGTCATAGCCAAGGAAGGGTGAGTCAAGAATTCACGATGAAGGGAAAGAGGCTAGGAGCATGAAAACCATAGTGTTGGTGTGGGTTCCGGAATGGAACAAGATTAAGAGGAGAAAACTCTTAATGCTCTCTCTTTCCTTTTATTGACGCATTTATAAAAACATAAAATTGTTTGATGCATGTTATGACTTGAAATGATTGTGTTTGTTCCTTGAAATAATTGTGAATGCTAAATTAATGAATTACCTGTGAAAGGATGAACATGAAGGAGATTCATGTGTATGTTGGGAAAGCATGGAAAGTGTGAAAGTCTCATAGATAAAGTATGGACTACACATGTCAATTGGGCAATGAATTGACTGATCTTAATGTTTATATTATGCTTGGCCTAACAGAAATTGCAATGATGAATTTCACAGTTGTAAAGTTGAAACAAATTGGTTGTAGCTGTTATACGACCTAGGGTGCTAGCAAGCAAAGTGTGGGCTGTTGTGCACATTTACCATGGCAGCAGACCACGGGCTGTTGGATTTGGATGAAAATATGCTTCAATCCATTTCCAAGACCCAAGAACATCTTGGAGAGATGCTCAAGTCGCAAAGGCAACAGAATGAGATGAGACACAAGGTTTTGCAAGACTCTGTTTTCATGCAAGGGGAGGTAAAAGGCATTCTGGAAGCCATCAACAGTAGAAAGGAAAGTGGATCAATGAAGAGGAACTCATCCAATCAACCCTTTCAGAAATGTTCTAGGCAAGAAGGCTCCATCAAAGCATTCCAGAACTAAGAAGTTTTCTTGGTTTGGCAAATTTCTATCGAAGATTCATACTCAGCTTCAGTGACTTAGCCTGGCCCCTGAATTCGTTGACGAAAGGAAGTGGGAAAAATGTCTTCAAATGGACATCGACACAATAAGCAAATTTTGAACAACTCAAACACACGCTCTGCACTGCACCAGTACTTATGTTACCTAATTTGCATCAGTTCTTTGAGATTGAGACAAACGCATCAGACTATGCCTTGGGTGCAATGATCACTTAGTTTGGCCACCCAGTCGCTTTTCATTCTGAAACTTTTAATGACACTGTTAGAAGGTGTCCGACGTATGAAAAAGAACTGTACGCTGTTGTGCAAGCTCTCAAGCGATGGAGGCATTACATCCATGGAAAGGAAACGGTCATCCTCACAGATCATAAGCCTCTACAGTTCGTTTTGACTCAGTTTAAATTACAGACAACTCAGCAACTTAAGTGGATTAATTACCTACAACAATTCCAGTTGGTAATTAAGTATCATAAAGGTAAATCCAACGTCGCCGCCGATTGTCTAAGTCGACCACCCATTACTCTCATTTTTACAGTGATGAGTATGCAAGGATATGACACCACTACTTGGCCTTAGTTGTATAAGGAATACATCGAATTTTCACCATTCTATTGGCAACTTCACACTGACAAGTCGTATACCTCAGACTATTTCCTGAAATACACCTTTCTATACAAGCTTGGACATCTTTGTGTACAGACAGGTGAGCAACGAAAGAAGTTCATTTGGGATGCACACTACAACAAGAATGCATGACACTTTGGAGTAGCAAAGACCCTTTCTATTCTCCAGAAGTATTTCTTTTGGCCTACACTTAAAACTGGTTTCAAGAATTACATTCAACCATGCGTGGTTTGTGCCATTGCTAAACCGCCTAATCGACGACAGGGATTGAACACACCTTTTCCAATTCCTAGTTGACCATGGGAATCTATTTCTATGGACTACTTGATAGGACATCCTACTACGAAACATCATCATGACGCAATCTTAGTAGTAGTCGACAGATTTTCCAAGATGGCCATTCTCATTCCATTCAAGAAGACGACAACAATGCAACAGACCGATCAACTCTTCTTCGCACATGACTGAGACGCTAGATTCGTCAGCATCTTTTGGAATACTCTTTGGAAACAACTAGACACAAGACTCTCATTGTCGACAACTTTCCATCCTCAAACAGACGGACATACGGAAGTTGTGAATCGCTTAGTAGTACAATTAATTCGCATGTACAACCACAAGCATCGACGAACATGGGATGACAGTCTTCCATACATACAAAACAGCTACAATCATTCTCAACACAACTCTACATGCAAGATTCCATTTGAGATCTGTTACAGATTTCAACCGTCGATACCTGTCGACTTGATAAGGTCTTCGACACAGTCGAACGACACTGACCATAACCAATGGGAAGTTGAAAAAGAAGTCAAGTTTCGAGATCAAATCTGCAACATCCAGCGATAAGCACAGGAAATGTTGCAACATGAAAACGCGAAAGCTAAGGCCCGACATGACAAGCATTGCATCCCTCATCATTTCAAATTGGGGATAAGGTCTTGTTACATCTCAAGAAGGAATGCTTCACTGGCCCATACAAGAAGTTGAAACCTTTGCGATATGGTCCATATAGTATTCTTTAGCAGATTGGAAAAAACATTTTCCAGCTCGACATTCTTGCATGATTGGGTCTTCATCCAGACTTTAATGTTGATCTACTTCAACCATACCATGCACCACTGTTGGAATAGAATGACTTGCAAACAACATAACCCAACGACATCCATCCATACGTTTAGGAGCCTCTTCCTTTCGATACCATTGCGGGAAGACGATTATGCCATACAAGGACGAACATAATTCCCTTGTTGCAGGTTGCTAAAGATGGATAGATCCCAACACAAGGAAAATGGTACTCTGCTACCGAACTGACCGACAAGTTTCCTCACCTTCATGGGCAAACAATGGGGACCATTGTTTATTAAGGAAGGAGGTCTAATCCATATCGCACTTGGCATTGTTTTCGAATGCTAACATCAACTGCGAAAAGTCATCGACTTCGACACGACTTCAAAAAAATCCGCAACTTCAACAAGTTCAGCGACCTCACAATTTCTCGACGTCGACATGCAACCTCGACTTGCGACTTGCGACTGTCAAACTTTGACAGACTCACGCTCTTTCTTCCAGTCGTCTGGAACAATTGAACTGCCAAAACCGTTCTAACTTCTATTGTAACTGAACGTAACGGGAAGGCACCCAAGCGTATCAGCACTCTATATAAGCATGTAAACTATTTTATTATACAACAGAGAGAAATGTCATGATATTTACAACCAGTAATAGAGAAACCAGTTCGCATTCCTGCATATTGTCTGTGTGTGTATTTGTTCTTATGTGGATAGTGTATTCCTACTTTGCTTATTCTCATTCTTATGCTTCCTCCATAACTGGGTCGACTCATTCAGTCAAACTTTTGTCCCCCTCATGCTTCCTGACCACGTGTGGATCAATCACGATGAGGAAAGGGTTTTTGGCTTGATAGATTACCTTCTTGAATTGGTTTTTTGAGATTAAGGAAACTCTAACAGTCAATACTACCTTTTATACCTTCTAGAGATGACCTCCCAAAGTAATAATTATATAACAAGGTGTAGATTCATTAACAACATGACATTCCCATGTATGTAATTGTCCTTAAAGTGGGGTAACATCAAAATGTACCTCATATCCAAATGGATTGATGTCGTAGATCTAACAAAATTGTTACTTTGTGTAGATGAATTTTCATTGGTCTACCAAATAATGGTTTATGGTTGGGGGTACAATATTTTTTACAACTTCAATATCTTAATTAGGACCTCAGTTGAAATCATGTTCCTTTTAATATTCCACTAACATTAATTAAATGTGGCATAGTCCCCTTCACCCACATCCCTAAATGGAATAGACACCTACCTTCCCAAGGATCCTCTAACTCGTTTAGTTGGACCATTGTGGTTTTGATTGTAGAAGTGGGTATTATCGATATCTAGTTTGAATTAAAGTCTAAGATAGATTAAAACTTTGAGGGTTTCAACTAACTCAATAATGACTACTTTGAGTGGCATTTGTGAATACCATGCCAATCTATTTCATGGAATTCACACCACTTTCGAGTTTCCTTATTTGACTTCCCATTTCCCTTTTTTTATGGCTTCAAGTGGTTTTCATGAGGTTAGATATCCTTTATCTTCCCTTTTTTTTGCAAGTTAGGGCCACGTTTAGAAATATTTGTTTAAATTATATTTATAGACCCAGACTTTGGCTTATTCTTCTACTTAAAATTTCTCTCGATTTTGACAACATATCGATAACTAAACATAGTGAGGACATTTCTACGAACTCCATCTTTGTTTGGATGCACCAATATAGGCCACTAAAATACTTTATAAATAGGTTCCACTCAAAGTATTTAATACTCAACATTGGGTAGAGGCATGGAATTAATTTTTCAACTCTGACATTGTATTGCCTCTTTCCTAACAAAAAATTATCCAGCGTGTATATCAATTGTCATAATTATGAGAAGGTATAATTCCTACTTGAGGGAATAAACAAAATCCACCCAAATGGGTTATATGCTAATTTTTGTAGATCCATCTCTAGCATGTCTCTCATAATAACCAAACCACCATTATTTTTTATGCAAGAGGCAATTAAGGAGTGCGAAGGTCATACTTTTTATATCAAGATTTTTTTGAACCAATTAATAACCCTATAATATTTTTAACTATTTCTCCAAATAATATTTTTTCTCCAGCAAAAAAACTTATATTTTATATTTCACTGCAATCAAAATATATATAATGTTGTCCTTCTCTCCAAGATCACTTTTGAAAGCTTATCTCCTTATAAAAAAATATATCCAAGCAATTCTCCCAAGTTAAAAGTCCTTTCTTCCCTTACTATCAAGTATATGCAATGTAATGAAGTGAATATCTAGGAACCTTAAAGAACTATATGCTGATCCATATAACCAAAAAGAGTTTCCACTTAGATACATCCTATAGCTTACATAAAAAATAATTTTCTGCATAGGGAGAATTTCCCTTCCCCTATGTTCCTAGATTTGAAAGGTACCATCTGAAAGAGTCAAAGCTTATTTCAATAGGGAATCTACATTGGAATTGAATTCTCGATAAAATGCGATGAAATGAAATTTATTGAAAAGTCACTTTAACTTATTGAACCATGCCTAAAATTGTAGAGAGTGCTGAATTTGAAATTATGCACCTGTTATTGCACCAATCCATTAAGAGTTTTGAGTTTCCAGGGTTTGATTGAGGCATATACCGTTTTCTGTGGCACACTTTAAGAGTATCCAAAGTGCATAAAATTATTCTATGTTATTAGATCCTTCCCGAGCTCAATACCTAAAGATAGAGAAATGATATTTTTTTAGATAAAGAATGCAACCTACTTGACATAAACTTGGAAATCCATGTCAAAGTCCATAAAAAAAACCCTAAGTGAGATTATGATCAATCACTAGCTGCATGAGAATACTTTTATTTGGCGCATTTCAGTTCCTATCTAATTCTTTGAATGCTTCTTGGATTTTATGAGTAACGTAAGCTGGAGTCCAAAGCTTGTCCTCCAACAGCATGTTCTTATGAGCATGCCAAATGCCCCATATAATATAACATGGAAGGTGTTTAAAGGAGTTTAAATGTTGATTTTGAGACCATTCTTCATACTAGATATTTAAGGTTTCTTTCTTCCAATATCCTAGACAATTATAGGAATGAATCATATCTTCCTAGACTAATTTCAAAAGGAAGCAAGATACAAATAAATTGTCCATTGTTTCATATTCATCTTTGCACAAGATGTATCTATTGGTTCCACTCCAATTTCGTTTATGACAATGATCCCATTTCAACATTTTGTTTGACATGGCTAGAAAACCAAATAGTTTAATTTTGAGAGGGTATTATGATTTCAAAATCATACTCCACGACCAAACTGGTGTTGATGTATTTGTAACTTCGGAAGATATTCACTTGTATATTGTATTTGTACTTTATTATATCCCCAACGGAGATGTATTATTCCTTCGATTGGAAGTGTCGTCATTTGTATTTTCAAGAGTCGCAAGTTACATTGTAAGTGTCGTAACTTATCTTTGATGGGTTATTAGACCACCTTGGTGGGGTCGGCCCTGTATGAGTCATGTGTATGGGTTATTAGGCTTCCTTAGGAAGTCGGCCCAGTTAGGGTTAAAGGCAGGTTAAGTTGTTGTATAAATAGAGAGTGTGATTCTCTCATTTCACTCATTCACTCACTCATCCAACTTGTATAGTCGAGAGAGAGGAGTGTGCACAAGTAGAAAAGGATTAGTTGCTGGAGACATCTATCTTTTGGGTTTGATCTTTGTGATCTTTGTATTGGGGATTATTCTATCTCTAAGGAAGTTACGGGGTTTTTCACCTTCTTGGGTTTCTCTGGTGAAATGCTTTGTGTCCATTTGTAATGTCCCCATCTTGACCCTATTGCATTAAGATTGTAAATGATGTAAATATCATTATTAAATCATGGTGAGGAGCTCAAGGCCAAGGCCCCATCATCGATTTATCGTTCTATGTATCGGAAATTAAAATAGATGCCTATGGTTCTTGTGCTATATAGGCACAATGTAAATTAAGACATCATGTAAATACGAATTTTAATGAAATACCCACAACTGACTATGTAATGCAACAAGAGATGGGGGCATGATTCTAGAAGGAATAGGGAGGGAAATTATTCAAACCCGTGAACCCATAGAATTAATCCAAATGTCATTGAGTGAATCCATAAACCCTCAACTACTTGTTCTAACTTATGCACCCAATCATTTAATTATTCCAGGAGTTAGTTGAGGTAGTTAATGCCTTGGGAATGAAGAGGTATGGCAACCAATTTCGTGCATGGGCAAGCCATCAACCTGGGAAAACTTACTTTTGCTTCTTGGGCCAAAAAACACCCACGAAATGGTGCCCAAAGCCATTCTTCACCCATGGCATTTGCTCTCTCACGTAGCCTGAGCTAGTTGGGGCTTTCTCCTTCATGTTTTCCTTCATTTTCCTGTATTTTCCATGGTTGGGAACTCGTTTTTGTATTGCACAGTGGATGGGAAGAAGGGGATCATGATTTTGGGGTTTATGGAGTTCACTTCTACCCCTTGAATGCCCCAGAACGTTTTTTGAAAACGATTTCTACTCTCCCGAGGTTGATTTCCCACCTGCCATTTCATTTTGGGTTACCCACGTTTTTCATCATGCCCAGCACTTGTGATTTTGTTGTTATGAGCAACCCTATTTTGTTTTGAACTGTGATCAAGAAATTAGGAGTGGAAGTGGACCAGAATTGGCTTGATAAACCTAGTGAGGAGGTAACCTCTCAAGAAGATCAAAAGGGTTGGTTGCTCTTCTATGCACACCTTGAAGAACACTAGAATGGGAGGTATGGCCTGAGGGACTGTGTAGTAGTGAAGGGAATACTTCCTTGTGCCAGGTGTGTAGGTATTGTGGGGACCAAGCTAGATAGATCTTGCATAGGGTGTCCCTATCTCTGGGGTTGAGCTTACTAGCTTAGCAATTCTTCCTTCCATTTCCTTAGCAGCCTGATAAAACCAACTGTGGATTGGCTTTGCTGATTTTGGTGTATATTTTGCTATGTTGTAAGCCTACTATTCCCTTTGTCCTTGTAGAGATCATGCCCAGCTCGGGAGTGGCAGTTGTGCTGAGAGATTGATTACCACAACTAGCCTATGGCTGGGTGGAACGTTGCAGTTGCATAGCCACTTGCTCGGGACTACCTTGTTTTAATATAATTACACTCTTGTGTTAATTCTATATTGTCTTTAATTGATGAATGGAATGAATATGTTGAATGTATGATAGATGTGTAATTGAATTTACTTCCGTTGTGTTCTTACATTTATACATTGCATGTCTTTTTATATTATGTGAATGTTTAATTAGTAATTATGGGGCCATATGCCCAGTTTTAGCATCACGTTCTCTCCATCGCGTTGGTTGATGGGAGGGGAAATTACACCCTTGTCTCTTGCGATTGTTATGTTGTGCTTGTTATTCTCTTAGTGATCCTAGATAATATTGAATGAAATTATTGGAAATCTAACATGGTATAAGAGCGGGACTAAGAAGAAGACACTGTGCAACTGCGAAAGCTAGGGCTTCTTAATTTTTGGGTTTCTCTCCACAGTTCATCAAAGGCAGGATGCTAGAATGACTCTCCTAGCAAGGGCGCATCTTTCTATTGAGATAGAATTCAATTCTAAGCATTTTCAGTTTTTGGCCTATCACTGCTGCAGGAAATTAGGGATTCTGAGAAAGTTGGAATTTTTGGAATCTGAGACCATGGCTAGATGCTCCTCAGAAAAATCAAAGTTTAGAGACCAAGATTAAACGTTTTGGTTGGGTAGAACCCTGGGCTCCATCAAACCCTAGTTTGGGATTTTGAACAGAAAACCAAAAACCGTAGATCCGAAAGTTTCAAAGTCAATTTTGAGGGGTCAAATTTTGGAGATTTCAAAATTGAAGTATACCAACTTGATCAGCTTAGCAAGGCACATCTTTCCATCCAATCAGAAGTCCGAAATTCAAAGTTTGAATTTTTAGGGTTTCTCTGACAAACCCTAATCCAGATTCAGATCCAGTTTCAACAAATCAAGTGGTAAGACCTAAATATTTTATTTCCATTTGAGTTTATCATTAATATGTCTCACCACACCAAGCTTGAGGATAAGCTTGAAGGGGCTGATAACTTCCGAGCATGGAAGTATAGGATTGGGTTAATCCTAGAAGAGAATGAATTGGACACCTACATAAGTGAAGAGGTTCCAATTCCAAAGGGAGATGAGGCTAAGGCCTTACACAAGAATAACTTGGTTAAGGCTAAGGGAATCATTGCAGATTCTATCAAAGACCATCTCATACCCCATGTGTCTTCTCTAAAGACACCTAAGGAGATGTTTGACTTCTTGACCAAGTTGTTTGAAGGAAAGAACATAAATCACAAGATGACACTGCAAAACCAATTGAAAGGTGTAAGATCCAGAATGGAGAGACCATCCAATCCTACTTTACTAAGTTCTCTCAATCAGAGAACAACTTGAAGCTGAGGATGAAGTAGTGGAGAATGGATAAATTATGATGACCACATTGAATGGCCTACCTAGGTCATGGGATTTCTTCAAACAGGGTATCTCTGCAAGAAATAGATTAATCTCTTTCAGTAGACTATGGGAGGAATGTTCACAAGAAGAAGATAGACTTGTGGCCCGAGAAGAAAAGATGGGAAGTGAAGACCAAGCTCTCACATCACACACCAAGAAAGGTAAGTTCAAGAGGGAGCAACCTCATCACAAGAAATCTTCTCACCATCATGAAAAGAAGAAATATCACTCTCACATTAGATGCTACACATGTGATGAGAAGAGACACTATGCCTCGGAGTGTCTTAGGAACAAAAAAGGTTCCAACAACAACAAGAAGAGATATCATGCTCATGTTGCTAAGGATGATGAACCTCCTAGGAAGACGACTAAGGTAGAAATTGAAGACTCTTCAAGTGACGAAGAGTATGTTCTAATCTCTTCTCTCACGGGTACTAGTACACATGGGTGTAATGATTGGCTTATTGATAGTGGGGCTTCCAAACATATGACGAGATTTAAAGAATCTCTTATGGACCTATCTGAACATGAGTGACCTCATAAGTTAAAACTTGGGGATGACTATCAATAACCTATAAATGGAAGTTGTGAAGCCTCCTACAAGTTAGTCTCTAGGAACTCTTTAAAAATGAAAGATGTTCTATATGTACCTGGACTCAAGAAGAATCTTTTCTCCATATCATCTTTGGATGCAAAGGGGATGATAGTTGCATTTGTGGATGGCCAAGTACTTATGTGGCCAAAAGTTAAGACCATAGATGATGCAGTAGTGATTGGAAAGCAAGAGGGAGGATTGTACAAATTGAAGGGACAACCTAAACATGCCATGGTACACGAATCCATGGAGCCAAGTGAACTTTGGCATAGAAGGCTTGCACATGTGCACTATAGAGCACTACCAATTGCAAGCAAAGCAGTAGAAGGTCTTCCTGAAATCTAGTCAAAGCATGAAGGTGTTTGCAAAGGATGTGCAAAAGGAAAGAACACAAAGAAGGCATTTCCAAGCAGTGAAAGCAAGGAAAAGGGAATCTTGGAGATTATCCACTCTGATGTATGTGGTCCAATGTCATCCAATTCTCTGAGTGGGTATGTATATCATGTTTCTTTCATTCATGATTTCTCTAGGAAGACTTGGGTCTATTTCTTGAAGAACAAAGATGAAGTGTTTGATAAGTTCAAGGAATTCAAAGCCTTGATAGAAAACCAAACTGATAAGAAGATCAAGACCTTTAGATCCGACAATGGCGGTGAATTCACTTCAGGGGACTTCAAGAAGTTATGTAGTGATTCAGGGATTAAGAGGGAGTCGACCACTCCTTACAATACAAAACAAAATGGGATTGCAGAAAGGAAGAATAGGACAATCATGGAAGTAGCACAAGCAATGCTTCATGACCAAGATCTACCTATGGACCTATGGGCAGAAGCAACAACGACAACTGTACATGTACCAAATAGAACACCTCACAAGATACTTGACAACAAGACACAAGAAGAAGTTTTCTCTGGTGAGAAACCAGAAGTTAGCCATCTCAGTATATTTGGTTGTCCAGTATATACACATGTTCCAAAAGAAAAGAGGACAAAGTTAGATCCTTCAAGAAAGAAGGGTATATTTGTGGGGTACAATGAAAACTAAAAGGCATACCGAATCTACTTTCCAGGATTTAAGAAGAATGGAATCAACAGGGATGTGACTTTTGATAAAGACTTAGCATACATCAAATCGAGGAAGCCACTTGTGGAAGAAAATGAAGAACCAAGAGTACCCAAAATACAAGACACCACCATGAACGAAGCAATTCCAGAAGAGGATTGTGAAATAGAAGATCCACAAGAACCTGTTGATCTACCCCGTGAGAAGAACTCTCACAAGAAGAAACCAACATGATCTAGAGAGCTCATTCAAGATGCAGAAAGGTATGGTATTCTAGAGTAGGAACACATAGAAATAAAAGGGACAAGGTCACACACCAGCTATGTTGTGTTACTATGTGACATAATGAAGAACCTTATAGTTATGAAGAAGCAACAGAAAGAAGGAATGGAAGGACGCCATGGTCGAAGAATACCAATCGATCATGAAGAATGATGTTTGGGATATGGTTCCAAGACCAGAAGGGAAGTCTCTTGTGACTTCTAAGTGGATCTACAAGATCAAGCATGTTGCAGATGGTGGCATAGAGAAATACAAGGAAACGTTTGTGGCTCATGGATTCTCCCAGAAAGAAGGGATAGATTATGAAGAAAATTTTGCACCTGTAGCTAGATACAATTCCATCAAAATAGTACTTGCTCTTGATGTAGTGATGAAATGGAAGATAGACTAGATGGATGTAAAGACAGTTTTCTTGAATGGTGTAGTCGAAGAGGAAGTGTATGTGGAGTAGACACTTGGTTTTGAGACATATGACAGGGAGTCATATGTGTGCAAGTTAAAGAAATCCTTGTATGGCTTGAAGCAAACACCCAGGGCATGGTACGGAGGGATAGACAACTTCCTGACTAGTTTGGGTTTTACCAAGAGTAAAGCGGATTCCAACCTTTACTACAAGGTTGAGGAAGGAAATCCAGTGATACTCCTACTATTTGTGGATGACCTGTTTGTGATAAGTGAAGATACTAGGCTGATTGCCGACACAAAGAGGAAGCTTGCTTCCAAGTTCGAGATGAAGGACTTGGGTATGATGCATTAATTTCTAGGTATGGAGGTGTGGCAGAGTGTAGATGGAATCTTTCTTGGACAAGGGAAGTATGAAGTAGATATCCTGAAGCGGTTCGGGATGATGGACTGCAAGTCCATGGCCACACCTATGGCATCGAACTTGAAGCTATTGAGTGATGCTTCATCAGAGTCGGTTGATGCCACGATGTATCGTCAAATGATTGGTTCCTTGATGTACCTGACGAACACGAGACCAGATATTTTCTTTTGCTGTGAACACCTTGAGCCAGTTCCTGATGTATCCTAGATATGTTCACTTGATTGCTGTGAAGCATATTTTGAGGTACCTGAAGGGTACGATTGATTATGGGCTCAAGTATGATGCGAATCAAAAGTTTAACTAGAGGGTTATGTTGATTCAGATTGGGAAGTCAGTGCTGCAGATAGGAAGAGCACTTCAGGGTGCTACTTCAGAATGGGATTAGGTGTGATCTCTTGGTTTAGTAGGAATAAATCCTGCGTAGCACTGAGTACAGTCGAAGCAAAGTATGCCGTAGCCTGTTTGGCTAGTTACGAGGCAGTATGGCTAAGGAAGCTACTGTCTGATTTTTTTGATCTCCAGTTGGATGCTACTTGTATCTTATGTGACAACCAGAATTGTGTGAAGTTGTTAGAGAACCCAGTGTTCCATGAGAAGTCAAAGCATATCGAGATCAAATATCACTATATCAGGGATATGGTGCAGAGAGGAGCAGTGAAGCTCCTATATATTGTGGCAGATGAGTAGATTGCAAATGTGTTGACCATAGCACTAGCTAGAGTGAAGTTCGAGTACTTCAGAGAGAGGCTTGGTGTTCTTGAGATAGAAGATACTTCGAGGAGGAAGTGATGGGACACATTTGCAGGAGCCATTCCAAGCATGGTGGTAGGAGGATCCTTCCCATGGATGTGGATGTAAGTGTTGTGTGATGAGCATCAGGACGATGGTCCAGATGATGTTCTGTATGATGATGATCAGGATGATCATGTGCTGATGATATGCATCAGGATGATGATATGCATCAGGATGATGATAAAGATGATCATCTAATGATGATATGCATCAGGATGATGCTATGATGATGATAAAGATGATCATGTGATGATGATATGCATCAGTATGATTCTATGTATGATGATGATCAGGATGATCATGTGATGATGATGTGCATCAAGATGATACACTGTATGATGATGATCAATATGATCATAAGCATCAGGATGATGCTCCATGCGAAGATGATCATTGTGATCATGAGTATCAGGATGATACTCCGTGGCCATGGATAGGTTATGCAATAGCATGTAATCATCCCTGGGAGATCCTATAGGTTGAGAAGTAAGCTCGTAATCATCCCTGGGATGCTCTTCGAGGTTTCGCGAGTTCACATGTAATCAGTCCTGGAGATACGATAGCTTGTGCTAGTCACGTAAAAGTCCTGGGATACTCTTCAGAGATCTTGCAGGTCGCAAGATGCTCTTTTAAGGTTTTGTGGAGATCACATGTAATAAGTCCTGGAGATCTGATAGGTTGTGCTAGTCACGTAAAAGTCCTGGGATTCTCTTTAGAGATCTTGCAGGTCGTAAGATGCTCTTTTAAAGTTTTGTGGATGTCACATGTAGTAGCTCCCTGGGAGATCCGATAGGTTGATAAGTATGCTCGTAATTAGTCCTGGGATGCTCTTTCAAGGTTTTGTTGATGCACATAATCAACCCTGAGAATTCCACAGAATGGCCCGCTCGTAGAGACGATGAAGACCTACAGGAGGCTAGGCCTACATCCAACATGAAAAAGGGTTCGCTCTGTAGAAATTCCTATGACGAGAAGAATTGAGAGATAGCACCAATGATCGAGATGACGAGTACAGTAGCAGTGATGATGATGCTCCGTGATCCAGTGACGATGATCCAGCTCTACAATTAAACACTTGTGCCTATATGTATTGATGACCTGTGTCAAGAGAATACCTTCCTAGTTAAGAGGGAGTGTTGATGTATTTGTAAATTCAGAAGATATTCACTTGTATATTGTATTTGTACTTTATTGTATCCCCAATGGAGATGTATTATTCCTTCGATTTTAAGTGTCATCATTTGTATTTGCAAGTGTCACAAGTTACATTGTAAGTGTTATAACTTATATTTGATGGTTTATTAGAACACCTTGGTGGGGTCGGCCCTGTATGAGTCATTTGGATGGGTTATTAGGATTACTTAGGAAGTCGGCCTAGTTAGGGTTAAAGGCAAGTTAAGTTGTTGTATAAATCGAGAGTGTGACTCTCTCATTTCACTCATTCACTCACTCATCCAACTTGCATAGTTGAGAGAGAGGAGTGCGCACAAGTGGAGGAGGAGTAGCTGCTGGATACATCTATCTTTTGGGTTTGATCTTTGTGATCTTTGTATTGGGGTTTATTCTATCTCTGAGAAAGTTGCGGGGTTTTTCACCTTCTTGGTTTTCCCCGGTGAAATGCTTTGTGTCCATTGTCTCTTGTGATATTTATGTTGTGCTTGTTATTCTCTTAGTGATACTAGATAATATTGAATGAAATTATTGAAAATATAACAACTGGATGCCTAGTTTGTTCTTAGGCACAAATGGCACTTTATAGCCATGTTTTGTAGTCAAATTCCATGTGGTTTTGTTCCAAGACCATAATATTTCATCCTCTTAATCCCATAAAGTAACTGCACTATGAGAAATCAAAGAATCATATCTAGTACATTCTTCCATCTCTTGACCTTGGATTTGTAAATCTGCAATTGAGTACCAGGACTGTAGTCCAAACCAATTCAGACCATAAGCTGCTACATCGTGTAATCTATTTAACCCCCATTCCTTAAGGGATTGTCTTTAATATTCTCAAATCCTATAGTTTCCAAAGTAGATAATCCAAACATCAACTCCCAAATGCATCTTGTCACCCTTTCCATTTTTCCAAGTATCGGGAAATATTTTACCACACATTTGCACACATTAGAGACCCTTTGATTGATTTCTACTCTATACAAATCCACTCTACCAATACCAAATTTTATAAGTATTTGTTCTTCATAATATTTCCGTAGAGGTAATTGTTGAATAAAAGTCACCATAGACTCTTGGATCCAAGAGCTTGGCCAAATCACTGGATATGCTTAAGCCCCCAACCACCTTGATTCTTGGGTTTTTTCAAAGAAGGCCCTTTTACCAAAGGGATAGCCTCCTTTTTCCTTTTTCTAGTCCAAAAAAACTATAAAATATCTTCATTATTTTTTCAAGGATTTCTTTATGAATGAAATCAATTGAAAACTGATATATGGGGTTCTTTCCAACACATATTTGACTACAACCAGTTTCCCTCCATGTGATAACTAATGATAACACCAGTAAGAGACTCAAGCCTCTATTTTCGTGTAAACCATAACCAATCTTAATATCAGTAAATCAACTGGTTTTTTATCAAATCCAATATACTTCAAACCTTTTTCCAAGGGACCTAAAGGACCATGAAACTTTTCTCTAAAGAATCTATGTATATTTGGCATTCAAATAAGTCAATGTAAAATTTAACTTGTACCTTAAAGGGTGTCGAACCTTCAAAATGGTGTTTATTTGAAGGTGTCTCTACTATTATTGGTAGTCATCAAAATATTTAGGAAAACATATATGTCATCTCATTCCTTTGTCACATGAGGGGTTGATTGAGTAACAACTTGATAGGATATTCTAATCCATCATCTCCCCTCACTTCCACCATGCATGGGATATTTCTTGGTCCTGGGAAATAAGTCTTCCCGAAGTTCAATTAGTTTAAACTACCCAACTCCCAATACATGGAGGTCATCAAGGACATGCATAGAGAAACCAAAAATAGAATCATTTTGCTAACACCACTAATATGGATTATATGATGAAACACACACACACATATAAATGGAAACAAAGAGATATATTGCATCGATCATATCAGTACAATAGAACCCACTATTAATTAGTAAAATGGAAAAATACTATAGAATTCAAAGAAATACAAACTATATAGAATATGGCATCTTATCTCTTAAGATAGATGTGTTGGTTATGCTCATTTTATTAAACCTGAAATGATTTTACTTTATTGTTAATTTTTACAAAGTCAACCTCTTTTAGTAGACCCGCAAACTATTAATGATTTTGATGAAGTTGGAACTTTTTAATAAGTCCAAAATCTATCAATTTTTATGAAGTTAACCCTTTTAATATATCCCAAAAAGTCAATTTCATTAAGTTAACCTTTTTAATAAAACATAACAATTAATTTTCATGAAGTTAACCCTTTTAATATGTCCCAAAAAGTCAATTTCATTAAGTTAACCTTTTTAATAAAACATAACAATTAGTATTCTACATGACGAGAACATTTTTATATATCCAAAACTATCACACTTCACAAGTCTTCCTTTATGTAGACTCCAAAATTGTCATATTGCACAATGTGGAACGGTTTTACCTATCCGAAACTTTTAAATGACCATAGATGTGAGTTTGTCATACATCCCTAAGATATTATTAACCAATCACATTTCATAAGTCTTCCTTTGCGTAGACTCCAAAATTGTCATATTCCACTCAATGCGGAATGCTTTTACCTTTCCGAAACTAGTAATGACCACATATGTGAGTTTGTCTTACATCCCTTCAAAACTTAAATATTATTAAACAAGGTTGATGTTGATGTTGTTGTTTTTATTTTTTTTATTCCAAGAATTTTTTTTGAGAGATTTCATTCTTTTTCCTAAATTTATATTTAAAAGGAGGATAGTTGAACCACCAAAATTAATAGAAACAAATAACATTCATGGAGTTGATCATATTTGAACTAATGATCTATGGTCTTTATAGATGACATTTTTTTAGGTGGATGACTCAACCAACTGAGTTAACCTTTAGGATATTTAAATTGTGTAACTCAACTCTTATTAGCAAAAGATAACTCAACCACTGTTAGCAATAGATGCTAGTAACCCCAAGGGACTCAATTGGATTTGAAATTGTCAAATATAACTTTCAAGTCAATAACATACTTTGGACGATGGTTTAACTAATTAAGGTAATCCATGGAGCAAAGTTATTGCTGGTGCGTTGAATATGTTGAACAAACTTTTACAAAGTTAGACCCGCAAACTATTAATGATTTTGATCAAGTTGGAACTTTTTAATAAGTCCAAAATCTATCAATTTTCATGAAGTTGACCTTGCATAATATGTCCCAAAAAGTGAATTTCATTAAGTTAACCCTTTTAATAAAACATAACAATAAGTATTCTACATGACGAGAACATTTTTATATATCAAAAACTCAAGCATTTCATCTCTTGCATGCTGCTTTCAAGATGCATGCAAGACTAAAACTTAAAATAACTGAAATGCTGGTAGGACTAGGGATGGAGTATAGGAATATCCTAACACCCCCCCTTAATCCATCCTAGGCCCTGGTAACTAGGACCAAAGGTCACCCATACAATCAAAAAATAAATGATAAAGAACTGTCCATAAACCGAGGAAATGGGGAAAACCTCATGCGAAAAATACCCTCCCTCAAAAGAACAGTAAATGTTAGGATATTCCTATACTCCATCCTAGTCCCACCAGTATTTTGATCATTTACATTTTCAGTCATGCATGCACTTTTAGGGTTTGCATGCATTCTAGGGTTTGCATGCATCCCAGTCATCAGTCCAGCACCTAGCCCTCAGTTAGCCAGCCCCCAGGAGCTTCTCACTATTCAGTTTTAGCCCTCCAATTGCTTAATGCGCCCTTCTTCCTTGATTTTAGGGAGTAACTCGCACTTCTTCACCTACCAGTCCAGTTGTCACTCAGTTACACTCAGTTACACTCAGTTACAGTCAGTTACAGTTAGTTACACTCAGTTACAGTCACTTACAGTCAGTTACACTCAGTTACACTCAGTTGCACTCAGTTACATTGAGTTACACTCAGTTACACCTACCAGAGTTAGTTTGACTGATGGTTGATAGTTACTTGAGCATTGATGACTCCACTGATGATGATGAAGACTTCCAGTTGCGCTCTGATGATCATGAGGACACCTAGTTGTGCTCCGATGACACTCCAGTGATCCTTTGATCACTCCATGAAGGCTAATTCGAATTGCCACCTTAGGCATTCGAATTCCTCATGCATTGTATTATTTATATGTCCATTTGTGATTAATAATCTAGTGTGTGTGAAGAATTATTGCTTCTATCTGAGTTCTACTGTACCATATTATTCTGTTGCTCATTATACTGTATTGTTCACTCTTCTTCTATTTTCCTGCTTAATCATAATTACTCTTGTGAGGTACACATCATCTCTTAGATTTGCTGTGAGGATTTTCACATGGTATCAGAGCATGTTGAGAGTATTGTTTATCTCCATTCTTGAGAGTTTTTTTGTAGGTTATTACCAAGATTTTGAGTGCAGCAGTTGCAGCAGTTTCTACATTTTTCCAGCAGTAGCAGTTGCAGTTATTCTCTATTGTTTTTGCAGGTCCTCTACAGCTTCAATGGATTCATATTTAGAAGGAATCCCTCTTCTTTCTCCATTCAACTATGATGAATGGAAACAAAAAATGATAGCATATTTGAAGAGCCATGATCTCTTTGATTGTTATTTTGAAAGAGAGTTCGAATCCTCTGAAGAGAATATTGACTGGTTGAATAAAGGTGACATGGCCTTTGGAACAATGATGATTGCCTTGTCTGCATACCAAAGATTCAAATTCAAATACCGTGATGGTGTTGAAACTCCAAGAGAGTTATGGACTCCAAAAGAGTTATGGGCTCACCTGGATGAAAAATTTGGTAGAAAGAATGAAGAACTTGGTCCTAACCCATTCGAAAGCAAGCAAAGTGATGCATTCGCTCCCCTTGATGGTCTCTCAGATCATGAACCAGTATCATCTCATATTGATGTTGTTGAGAAAGAACTTGCAGATTCTCCACTCATGCTCAAACTTTCTTCTCTTTCTGTGCCATCTCACACTCTAGATATTGCAGAAGGTCCTAAATCCTCTCTTGCACCAGAGTCTGTTGGTTTGCATCATGATCACATGATTATTTTAGAGGTCAAAACAGCTACTGAAGGTAATGCATTCGCTCCTCTCCAGCTATCTCCTCTTTTATACTACTATATGATCATAAATTCATGCTTTCAGAAGGTCATTGAAGAATATGGCCATTTCCATTCGCTTGGGATAATTTCTCATGCATCTACTGGTTTTGATCTCACCTCTCATGGTTCAAAGGAGATCCCAAGAAACCATGATTCAAGTCTTGGATCTAATTTGGATTCTAAGCAATTACTGCTTGGGATAATTTCTCATGCATATGATAGTTTTGATCTCACCCTGCTCGTTCAAAGGAGATCTCAAGAAACTGTTTTTTAAGTCTTAAATCTGATTTTGATTTCAAGCAAACATGTAATAGTTATTTTTGGCATAATCTCACCCATGGTGGTTCGAAGGAGAAGACAAAAGACTATATGCACTTTCACAGATTTGATCCTACCTCAGCTGATTCGAATCACAGGTTCAAGGATCATTCTCATACTGTTGGATTTGTTCTCATCACATTCGATCTGAAGAGCAAGTACAAGCACATGATTTTTGAGCACGATCCACTTCTTCCCAAGAAGAAGATACCTCCAGACATATGACCAAGCATCACACATGCTTGAGTTTGGAGCATTTATTTTTATGTGTGCCTTACAGTCTATTTTTTGAGGAGGGGGTATGTTTCCCATGAAATTTTCCCACTTCCTTCATTTATTGATTGTTATTATTCATTGTATTGGGTGACCTTTGGTCTTAGTTACCAGGGCCTAGGATGGATTAAGGGGGGGTGTTAGGATATTCCTATACTCCATCCTAGTCCCACCAGTATTTTGATCATTTAGATTTTCAGTCATGCATGCACTTTTAGGGTTTGCATGCATTTTGCATGCATCCCAGTGATCAGTCCAGCACCAAGCCCTTAGTTAGCCAGCCCCCAGGAACTTCTCACTATTCAGTTTTATCCCTCCAGTTGCTTAATGCGCCCTTCTTCCTTGATTTTAGGGAGAAACTCGCCCTTCTTCACCTACCAGTCCAGTTGTCACTTAGTTACACTCAGTTACAATCAGTTACAGTTAGTTACACTCAGTTACAGTCACTTACAGTCAGTTACACTCAGTTAGACTCAGTTACACTTAGTTACATTGAGTTACACTCAGTTACATTGAGTTACACTCAGTTACACCTACCAGAGTTAGTTTGACTGATGGTTGACAGTTACTTGAGCATTGATGACTCCACTGATGATGATGAAGACTTCCAGTTGCACTCTGATGATCATGAGGACACCTAGTTGTGCTCCGATGACACTCCAATGATCCTTTGATCACTCCATGAAGGCTAATTCGAATTGCCACCTTAGGAATTCAAATTCATCATGCATTGTATTATTTATATGTCCATTTGTGATTAATAATCTAGTGTGTGTGAAGTATTATTGCTTCTATCTGAGTTCTACTGTACCATATTATTCTGTTGCTCATTATACTGTATTGTTCACTCTTCTTCTATTTTCCTGCTTAATCATAATTACTCTTGTGAGGTACACATCATCTCTTAGATTTGCTGTGAGGATTTTCACAGTAAATAACTCAAAGAACCATCATACTAGGCAGAAAATAAGGAAGCTTTCATCAGTGAAAACTTTGCAAAAAGACTTGGCAAGCTGATCCTCTGTAGGATGCGAATGCAGGTGCTAGATCTAGATCTGATCTTGTGATGTGCCTCCCACCGTGTAGAGATTGTATTGGACGAAGCAAGTCTGTCAGGAACATTTTCTGTCACTGGGGCGAATGGATCATGATGAGTCTTACCAAGGGATGGAAGAGTGAACCCCACCATCATGTTGCATCTCTCATGGAGAGGTAGATGGCATAATGCAAGGTTGGCATGGTGCTGAAATCTAGTAGTTCTGTGAGCAGATGGATCCTCAACTGTGTTCTCAGTAGCTGCAAGGACTGTGTGATCCCATGTTGGCCTTGAATCTGGATTGAGAACAGGTGTTGGTTCTGGATCTAAATCTTCTTTAACTTTGATCTCAACATCAAGATCTTGTTATATGTCTTCATTAGAAGAATATTCACTTGAATCTTCATCAGATTCTGAGGAAGTAGGAAGAGAGAAGGGTAGAAAATGAAAGAACTCATATGCCTTGGAGGCATGATTTGCAAACCCTTTTGCTATCGTCTTCCTAGTGGAGATCTCTGTAATCTCAACTGTGTCGGGACCAAAAGTCACCTTCTTAGGTGATCCGGTGTGAGTCATCTGATATACAGATAACAACTTTGCTGTCAAGGAGGGAATGAATAGAACATTCTTGAACTTGCCATGCTCCATATGTACTGTACCCAATCCTTTGGTAGAAATTTAAGAGTTGTCTCCCATGTGAATAGTAGGCCCATCTTTGATATCTAAAGAGGAAAAAGATTCTTCAGAGGCAACCATGTAGTTGGAGGCTCCAGAATCTATGAGGAGGGATTTTGATTTTGAAAAACCAGCCATCAATGCATGGCAATCCTCATGACCATCAGATCCACTTCCAGAATCAAACATCTTTGCACCTTTTGGAATAGCAATTTTGTTATGTTCAAGAATCTTGGTTAGTAGGTCTATTTTCTTGTGCGTGCAAGCTTTCTCAGAATGGTTTCCTCTCTTGCAGTAGGGACATGTAGATCTCTTATCTTTGTTCTTCTTGGAGTTGGAGGCTCCTTTTGATGACTTCTTATCTTTGTCTTTTTTCCTCTCTTTTACATTCGTCCCACTTGCTTCTCTAGCTAGAAGAGCTATATATTTGTAGGCCTTGATCGCACCCATTTGAATCAATTTATCCTCTTCTTGAATGAGAGCATCAATAAAGACTGCTAAGGTGGGAAACTTCCATCCAGGGATTGACATTCACCCAGAATGGAAGGTAGATACAAAGACAGAAAATTGAGATCCATGTTTGCTCAAAATGGAGAGCACCAATTGTTCATCACTTTTAGTGATGCAACAATGCTTGCATTGTAAAACTAATTTCTGAAATTTTGAGAAGAATTCTTGAATGCTCTCGAAATTGCTAGGTTGTAGGGCAACCAATTCATTTTCGGGAATATGGCCTCTTATCCCATCTTGTTTGCCAAAGAGACTCTCCAATTTTGTCCATAACTCATTTGGAGACTTCAATCCTTCAACATGAAACAATAGATCTCTAGACATATGAAGGCATATGAATCCAAAAGCTTCATCCATTTTATTTAGATGCTTGATTCTCTCTACAGTTGTATGTGGTATGGCATCTTTTTCAAATAACATTCTATTTAGCTATCTATTATACAAGTGTAATCTCATTTCACCCTTCCATTCGAAGTAGTTGAAGGGAGTGAGGATTAGAGGAGAGGAAGGAGCATTTGAATTGCTCATCTTGACTGTTGGAACGAGTGCAAAAACGAAACTACTAATAATGCTGCTGCAACTGCTAGAAATTTGAAATACCTGCAAAAAACTCTCAAGAATGGAGGTAGAATATACTCTCAAATGGATCTGATACCATGTGAAAATACTCACAGTAGATCCAAGACATGATGTAAACCTCACAATGAAAGAATTTAGGAATAATCGAAGAAGAATAGAGGAGTAGAATATAAATCCAAAGGAGCTCAGATATAGGCAGAATAATCACACATGTTACATTAATCTGAATAGTAAAACAGTAATTATACAATGCTCAGGATTCGAATACGCTAGGTGTGATTCGAATTAGCCTGCATGGATATATCCAAAATCAGTGTAGTGTCATAAAAGCATAACTAGGATTCCACCTCATCATCAATGCACAAGAAATGATCCCAAGAGTCAAACTGAGTCTAGCTGAGTGTGGTAGATGTAACTGGCACATGGAAGCACTAATGTAGTGAAGGAGGATCAGTGGAGGGCGCAGATGGAGTTGACTAGAGAAAGAATAATCTATCTAGTCACATTGGAGTTCCATCGGAGTGATAAGGTCAGTTAAGAGTGAGTCAAGCCTAAAATCAAGGAGAGAACTCAGTTAATTGAAGATAACTGGACTGGTAGGTGAAGAAGTGCGCACTATCTCATGCAGTAAGTGAAAGGAGGGTTCACTAAGCTCTAGGAGGGCTAAAACTTATCTTTGAGAAGCTCCTGGGGGCTGACCAACTGAGAGCTAGGTGTGGGACTGATGACTGGGATGTATGCAAGAATGAAACTGAAAATAACTAAAATGATGGTAGGACTAGGGATGGAGTATAGGAATATCCTAACAGGATGTTCATGTATGGTAGCAAGGGTGAAACCATAATGGACAGAGTGATACCACTTACAAGAGCCAAACAATATGAGGATAGCCTCATGGTTGAACAAACTAATTTATGTAGGAGATAGAATTGTAAATTCATGTTTGAATTTAATTATTAATGCCACTCACTGATTAGGGAAATCAGATTTGAATTTGATTGTTAAATGTTGCTGACTGTTTGGATGTTTGAGGAGTGTGTCAGGAAGACAGCTTGCAGGAAGACCATGTGTGATGGCCTGTAGAAGCCAAAGTAGATGGGAAGGATCCCATGCTTTGGAAATGGGTTTTAGGTGAAATGCCATTGTAAATTTTTATAATGTCTTAGCCGAATTGCATGTTTGTAAATCATGTGAGTGAGACAATGAAATTTTGCTAAGAAGGCTTGTGTGGCTTATGGAACATGCAAATATTGGGGTGGAAAACCGAAGGACTGTTGACTCAGAGAAGTGAGCCTCCATTCTTTGCAAATGAAGAAAAGATACATCTGTAAAACGGATGAGTATTCTGTGACCCTAACTAAGAATATACATGTTTGGTTGTTAGATTTAAAATGCAGAGCATGTTTTATTATTATTCCAGACTAGGGAATACATGGCTCACATCAGAAAGATATGCATACCTTTCAGGTGATGGGTTATGTTAGGTTTGTCAATGTTGACTACATACTAAGGGAATGGACACATTCTTGGTGTTTCAATACTTGATAGTGAATGTTATAAAATATGGTTACAATTTTAGAGCAGTAATACTAATGAGATTGCTTATCCTTCTTGTGTTGTTAGCTTATACATATGCAATTTGGTTTTGCACGTTAAGGGGCAATGTGAATAGAGACTACTCAAGAGGAATATATGGGCAGTGGTAACCTTTCTACGCTCACACTAAAAAACACGAGAAGGGATGGATAGGCCCGAGGAGCTGTGTAGCAGAAAAGGGGTATCATCCTTATGTAGTGTGAATGGGTATTGTGGAGCCATGCTAGCTTGCAGTCAAGTGAGTCACCTATGGAGTTCCTAGAGGGAACCACTGGATTGCATAGGAGAAGGAGCCTGTGGAATAAAATGAAGACATCCAATATAGATAAGTATTTGTTTATCTTGCAGCTTCTTGCTTATTTAACATGAATATACATGTGTACATGATTTGGTTATGATCTCTTAAACTCTTGTTTAGAGATAAACCCAATGAAAATAATCTAAACATGTGAATTGATTCAATGTTTGAGTATAGGTATTGCTAGAAGCAAGGGCTATGAGGGCATCCTAGGGATTCATGTGGACATGTGATCATCCTAAAGAGCTCAGTATGAGCACTAATGAAAGATGGTGCTAGTGGAACTCTGTGGGTCCTAACAGCCAAAAGTTCTGTAGGAAACAATGGGGAAGGGTTCCCTAGTTGAAAAGCCTTAGACAGACCTTAGACACTAAGTGTCATAGCCAAGAAAGGGCAAGTCAAGCATTCACATTGAAGTGAAAGAGGGTAAGGAGCATGGAACCACAGTGGTGGTGTAGCTCCTGATTGGAACAAGACTAAGAGGGGGAAACTCTTACTTTTCTCTTTCCTTTTGATTGATGCATCTTAGAAACAAAAGATTGTTGAGTGCATGTCATGGCTAAAAATGGATTGTGTTCAATTGCTTGAAATGAATTGGGAATGATGAAATAGTAAACTTCTTGTGAAAGGATAAACATGAATGAGTTCATGCATATGTTGGGAAAGCATGAAAAGTGTGGAAGTCTCATGATTAAAGCATGGACGTTCCATGTCAATTGGGAAATTAATTAACTGATTTTAATATCGTGTTATGCTTGGCCTAACAGGAATTTCCATGATGAACCTCACAGGTGAGAAATTGAAAGCCATTGTTTACAGCTGTTACAAGCCAAGTGTTGCTAGTGAGCAAAGTGAGTGCTATTTGGGCACATTGACCATGGCAACAGACCAAAAGCTATTTGTCATGGCTGAAAATATTCCTCAAATAGTGTTGTAGATATTTCTCCCTACGGAAAAAGAGAACCTCTCTTAGGATAAAGAAGGATGTACTGACTCTATTCTAAGACAAAAATAAAACAAATGTAATCTTGAATCCTAAATCAAACAAGTAGTTCAGAGTTTTTATATCGGAGAGAAAGAGAGAAAGTAACTCACCTTCACTTTTAACGTTGTCCTACTTGTATCTTTGATCCCAAAGTCCTCGCGATCAACCTGTTGAGACAAAACAATACACAAGCATATACAGTTCTCCAATATCTCTGAATCACAAGTTAGGATCTAAATCTATACAGATACAACTCATGAAATTGAAACGTAACCAATACACATGAATTGGGAAACAAGGAAAGTTATCTTTTATTGTAACTTGAAAATTGCTTACAAAGGTTGCTTGATGCCCAAGCCAATCCTCCAGCTCCAAGTGCTTCTGCCTCTAGCTATCTCTGCAAAAGGTTTATAACCATAGGTTTGGTGCCCCAAAAGTCCTCCCTTTGGCCCATGGAAGGCTTCTCTCTTATAGTGTATAGGAGGGTTAACCAACAAGACAGTAAGATGGATCTATGGAGTATTTAGTGGATCAGACCCACTAAACAGAGATAGGGTTGAGATTGAATTAGACTTGGAAATCCCAAAGATATCTGTTGAAAGTTAAGAACCCAAAATCCAAGGCAAAAAGGCTAAAGATGGACTATCGTGCCCCTAGGACTGAGCATCAGGCGGTAGTACCACGCCCTAGGGACTGAGCAGAACGCGGTAATCCTAACTACTGCTCCCCAACAGTGGTGAAGAGTGCGGTAGTTCTCTCGGATGAGGTCTGTCTGGGTGACACGTGGCAGGTGAGGTGTTTTATTTCAGTCTTCAATCAATGGTATTCACTCCTGGATGTCCAAGTGATCATTAGAGGGAAATGTCATCTAGGTCGTCGATGCAAGGTTGTGACACTAGGACTTAAAGTGAAATATTGAGGTATAACAGATACCCCCTAAAGTGTGAGGTCAGAAGAGACTGATGGTCGAAAGATTTTACAAATACTTTGCAGAGATAGCATCGAGGAGAGCAACAAGGAGCTGAAATAGAAACAAAGTGTCAGATGTACCACCGAGGTGGGTATTCCCATGCTCGGAAACAATTGACTCAAAGCATGGCTGCCGATCAATACAATGCAGATCCATGGGTACTGGGATGATATAGACTTTAGACAAATCATTGCTAATATGAACAATCATAGATCCATGAGAAAATAATGACACAACCACGACCAATACATAAGTGGATCTGCGTGACAATACAAGGTTGCTGATGCAAGAATACAGGAGCTCAAGAATATAGGGGACTAGGACTTAGAGTGCCATGTCCCCTTGACAACTATTTGTTATACCTCAATATTTCACTTTAAGTCCTAGTGTCACCAACCCAGCTCGGGGTGGTCTCTAGGTGGTAAAAGAATACAGGCTGGGAAGATACCTATAGTTGGGTGGAACATTGTAGCGACATCGCTAGTTGCTTGGGACCATTTCACAATAAAGATAAGTGTTTTTCTATCTATGTGTTTTGCATCTACAATGCTTTAAATTGATGACTGTTATTGATATGCTAAATGCATATGGAATGTGTTTGGATGAGGTTTATTTCCATTGTGCGTGTTTGCTTGATTTGCATATGCACACATTTGTTTTATTCGTGTGAATCTAATGAAATGGGTTGAGTTTATGTAAAATCCCCGGAATTTGGTATCATGTTCCCTTCCTCGAATTGGGTCCATGGGAGGGGCTATGACAGTGCAACAGATTTGTGATCATGAGGATTGGTGAAAGGAATGTGTAATCCTTGAAGCCAAGCTGACCAGGTAACATCAAGAATTCTCATGGGAACCGTGCAGGTATGTCTATTTGTGCTAATTGTACAAGTGTGGAAAGGGTTTGGGTAAGAATCCCTTGAACCATACTTTCTAATCATAAGCTGGTATGCATGTATGGTTGAATGCACTTAATGTGAATTCCATACCACCATGGCATGGTAAGGTATGGACTAGTAAGGGAAAAAGTCCTTCTACTATGTTACTCTTTAAATGTTAGAATGCATTCATATGAAGTTACATCATTCCATTTACATAGATTGGTTATGAGTTTAATAACTAAGCAAGTAAGGGCCATATGTGTTTGGAATGGTAAGTGTGCATTAGAAGATTTGTAAACCTATGGTTGCATGAAGTGAATGGACATGAAAAGTTTGTGCAAATGTTTTAAATGTACATGCATAGGTGTGGGTGCACATGGTGAGATGCATTGTGTGAATGCATGGTTGCGATGTATGTTCATTGCAATTAGATAATAGATGAAATGATGAATTAGTGGTGATTCTGAGATCATTTCATGAGCTGCCGGGAATGCAAGAGAAGGATTATACAAAGGTGGTCACGATGAGAAGACTACCAGAGTGCTCTGTTGGAAGGACATAGTTACATAAAAATGATATGGATGCATTTAAATTTTTAAGTTGATTGTAGGGACAATGTGAAATCTGATTTTGGCATGAACATATTTGTAAATTTCGGATTTGTGATTTTGTTGATAATTACTAATGACTCTTTGGCTTGTATAGAATTGTGTCAGGAGGACATGTGGTAGGTGTGTGTTCATGTATGGTAGCAGACATAAATCGATAATGGGTAGAGTGATTCCACTTGCAAGAGCCAAACAATATGAGGGTGGCCTCATGGTCAAACAAATCAATTATGTAGGAGACAGAACTGTAAATTCATGTTTGAATTTAATTATTAATGCCATTGATTGATTATGGAAATCAGATTTGAATATGATTGTTAAATGCTAATGACTGTTTGGTTATTTGATAAGTGTGCCAGGAAGACACATTGTAGGAAGACCATGTGTGAGGTCTTGCAAAAGCCAAACTTCATGGGAAGGATCCCATGCTTGAGAAATGGGTTTCAGGTGAAACGCCATTGTAAATCTTGATAATATCTTAGTTGAATTGCATGTGGTAGACCATGCGAGTGAGATGGTAAATATTATGTCAGAAAGACAAGTGTGGGTTACAGAATGTAAAAAGGAAATGGGATGGAAAAACGAGGGATTGTTAACTCGGAGAAGGGAGCCCCCATTCCTCCCAAGTGAAGAGAAACTACATTTGCAAAATGGATAAGTGTTTTGTAAACCCTGGATGATACATATATATGCATGTCTAATTGTTAGAATTACTATGCAGAGCATTTTTTATTTAATTATAATAATTCAGACTGCTTGAAGTATGATTAGGACCTGCATAGTCACATCAGCGAAGGGTGCACAGTTTTCTAATGCTGGGTTATTTTAGGGTTGTCAATATTGATGACACCCTAAGGGAATGGACGCATTCCTAGTGTTTCAATAATTGATAGTGAATGTTATAAATATGTTTACAATTGTGGATCAGCAACACTAATGAGCTTGTTTATGCAACTTGTGTTGATAGCTTGAACAAATGTAATTGGTGCTGCGCACTGAAGAAGCAAAGTGAAAAGGTTGTCCTGAGGGGTTGCAGGGAAGAGTTGTTATGCGTATGCAGGGTTGTGTCATGTGTGAAAGGATGATGCAAGCCTGAGGAAGATTAGTAGATCCTTGATCTATATGGTCGGTGGTGCAGTTTCCTTCCATTAGCTGAAGACCCAGATGGATGTGTTGGCTCGGCAATGGATAGGGCCAACTAGGTATGGGACTGGTTGGGAACCACCAAGTGCATGGTAAACCCAGTCGGCGTGAATGTGTACTGGTTGGGCACTATATACTTGATATTGTGGAGCAGCATATGTTCTGTCCAAACATCCAAATCCGCAGGTGATTCCAAGGCTTCCAAAAATGAATTAGGACCCTGTGGACCAAAGAGGAAATGTACAATACAGATAAGCATTCAATTTCGTTTATTCTTGTTTGGAATAATGAATATTTCATGTATAAGTCTTCTAACAGCTAAGCTAATATATTGTTATTTCTTATCGGAAACATTTGTCATTGTAGGAATCAAGGACCCTGAAAGAGCCATAGTTGCTTGGTTAATCCAAAGAGTAATTGGTTGGGTGCTATAATTGCTTGGTAAATCCAGAGAGTAACTGGATGGGCGTTATGATTGCTTGGTAAATCCAGAGAGTAATTGATTGGGAGTTATGATTGCTTGGTAAATCCAGAGAGTAATTGGTTGGGAGTTACGATTGCTTGGTAAGTCCAGGGAGTAACTGGTTGGGCATTAACTACTTAATGTTTTGAATCAGCCGGTGTGCTGGCCAAACTTTCCTTAAATACTTGATAAATCCAGTCGAAGTACTGTCTTAGCATATTTCTAAATGAGATGTCTGATAAACCCTGTCAACGTATTGGCTTGTCATTTCCTATTCAAATGGTTGTAGAGCAACCTACGTGCTGGCCCAACATTCATTATTGTATCCACGAGAAGTCCAAGGCTTGTAAAGAAAAGAAGGATCCCGTGGAATAAAGTGAAGAGATCCAATACAGCTAAGTATTTGATTATCTTACAGCTTCTTGCTTATTTAAGATGAATATACATGTGTACATGATCTGGTTATGATTTCTTAAAACTCTTGCTTAAAGATAAACCATATGAAAATAAACTAAACATGTGAATTGATTCAATGTTTGAGTGTAGGTATTGCTGGAAGCAAGGAATATGAAGGCATCCCAAGGATGCATGTGGACATGTGACTGTCCAGGAATAGCTTAGCATGAGCAGGAATGAGTAAAATGGTGCTAGTGGACTTGTGTAGGTACTAGAAGCCAAAGGTTCTGTAGGCAATCATGGAAAGGGTTCCCTGGTTGAAAAGCCTTAGACAGACCTTAGACACTAGATAAAGTATGGACTACACATGTCAATTGGGCAATGAATTGACTGATATTAATGTTTATATTATGCTTGGCCTAACAGAAATTGCAATGATGAATTTCACAGTTGTAAAGTTGAAACAAATTGGTTGCAGCTGTTATACGACCCGGGGTGCTAGTAAGCAAAGTGTGGGCTGTTGTGCACATTTACCATGGCAGCAAACCATGGGCTATTCGATTTGGCCGAAAATATGCTTCAATCCATTTCCAAGACCCAAGAACATCTTGGAGATATGCTCAAGTTGCAAAGGCAACAGAATGAGATGAGCCACAATGTTTTGCAAGACTCTGTTTTCATGCAAGGGGAGGTAAAAGGAATTCTGGAAGCCATCAACAGTAGAAAGGAAAGTGGATCAATGAAGAGGAACTCATCCAATCAACCCTTTAAGAAATGTTCCAGGCAAGAAGGCTCCATCAAAGCATTCAAGAACTAAGAAGTTTTCTTAGTTTGGCAAATTTCTATCGACGATTCATACTCAGCTTCAGTCACTTAGCCTGGCCCCTGAATCAGTTGACGAAAGGAAGTGGGAAAACTGTCTTCAAATGGACATCGACACAATAAGCAAATTTTTAACAACTCAAACACATGCTCTGCACTGCACCAGTACTTGTGTTACTTGATTTGCATCAGTCCTTTGAGATTGAGACAGACGCATCAGACTATGCCTTGGGTGAAATGATCACTCAATTTGGCCACCCAGTCGCTTTTCATTCTGAAACTTTTAATGACACTGTTAGAAGGTGTTCGACATATGAAAAAGAACTGTACGCCATTGTGCAAGCTCTCAAGAAATGGAGGCATTACATCCTTGGCAAGGAAACGGTCATCCTCACAGACCATAAGCCTCTACAGTTTGTTTTGACTCAGTTGAAATTACAGACAACTCAACAACTCAAGTGGATTAATTACCTACAACAATTCCAGTTGGTAATTAAGTATCATAAAGGTAAATCCAAGGTCGCCACCGATTGTCTAAGTCGACCAACCATTACTCTCCTTTTTATAGTGATGAGTATGCAAGGATATGACACCACTACTTGGCCTTAGTTGTATAAGGAATACATCGAATTTTCACCAGTCTATCAGCAACTTCATACTGACAAGTCATATACCTCAGACTATTTCCTGAAATACACCTTGCTATACAAGCTTGGACATCTTTGTGTACTGATAGGTGAGCACTGAAAGTAGTTCATTTGGGATGAACACTACAACAAGAATGCAGGACACTTTGGAGTAGCAAAGGCCCTTTCTATTCTCCAGAAGTATTTCTTTTGGCCTACACTTAAAACTAGTTTCAAGAATTACATTCGACCATGCGTGGTTTGTGCCATTGCTAAACCGCCTAATCGACGACAGGGATTGAACACACCTTTTCCAGTTCCTAGTCGACCATGGGATTCTATTTCTATGGACAACTTGATAGGACATCCTACTATGAAACATCATCATGACGCGATCTTAGTAGTAGTCGACAGATTTTCCAAGATGGCCATTCTCATTCCATTCGAGAAGACGACAACAATGCAACAGATCGATCAGCTCTTCTTCGCACATGTCTGGAAACACTATGGTTTACCAACAACCATCATTTCTGACTGAGATTCTAGATTCATCAGCATCTTTTGGAAGACTCTTTGGAAACAACTAGACACAAGACTCTCATTGTAGACAACTTTCCATCCTCAAATAGACGGACATACGGAAGTTGTGAATCGCTTAGTAGTACAATTAATTCGCATGTACAACCACAAGCATCGACGAACATGGGATGACAGTCTTCCATACATACAACACAGCTACAATCATTCTCAACACAACTCTACATGCAAGATTCCATTTGAGATCTGTTACAGATTTCAACCCTCAATACCTATCGACTTGATAAGCTCTTCGACGCAGTCGAACGACACTGACCATAACCAATGGGAAGTTGACAAAGCAGTCAATTTTCGAGATCAAATATGCAACATTCAGCGATAAGCACATGAAATGTTGCAACGTGAAAACACGAAAGCTAAGGCCCGACACGAAAAGCATTGCATCCCTCATCATTTCAAATTGGGGATAAGGTCTTGTTACATCTCAAGAAGGAATGCTTCACTGGCCCATACAAGAGGTTGAAACCTTTGCGATATGGTCCATATAGTATTCTTCAGCAGATTGGAGAAA
Organism: Larix kaempferi; assembly: GCA_027924585.1. NCBI lineage: Eukaryota > Viridiplantae > Streptophyta > Pinopsida > Pinales > Pinaceae > Larix > Larix kaempferi. Next base: position 5,215,331 of record BSBM01000351.1, on the reverse strand, counting down.
ACATTTTCCAGCTTGACATTCTTGCATGCTTGGGTCTTCATCTAGACTTTATTGTTGATCTACTTCTACCATACCATGCACCACTATTGGAATAGAATGACTTGCAAACAACAGAACCCGATGACATCCATCCATATGTTCAGGAGCCTCTTCCTTGCAATACCATTGTGGGACGACGATTATGCCATACAAGGACGAATAGAATGCCCTTGTTTCAGGTTGCTAAAGCTGGATAGATCCTAACACAAGGAAAATGGTACTCTGCTACTGAACTGACCAACAAGTTTCCTCACCTTCACGAGCAAACAATGGGGACCATTTTTTATTAAGGAAGGAGGTCTAAACCATATCGTAGTTGGCATTGTTTTCGGATGCTAACATCAACTACAAAAAGTCATCAACTTCAACACGACTTTGAAAAAATCCACAACTTCAACAAGTTCAGCGACCTCACAGTTTCTCGATGTCGACATGCAACCTCGACTTGTGACTTGCGACTGTCAAACTTTGACAGACTCACGCTCTTTCTTCTAGTCGTCTGGAACAATTGAACTGCCAAAACCGTTCTAACTTCTCTTGTAACTGAATGTAACGGGAAGGAACCCAAGCATCTCAGCACTCTATATAAGCATGTAAACTATTTTATTATACAACAGAGAGAAATGTCATGATCTTTACAACCAGTAATAGAGAAACCAGTTCGCATTCCTGCATATTTTCTGTGTGTGTATTTGTTCTTATATGCATAGTGTATTCTTGCTTTGCTTATTCTCTTTCTTATGCTTCCTCCATAACTGGGTCAACTTATTCAGTCGAACTTTTGTCCCCCTCGTGCTTCCTGGCCATGTGTGGATCAATCACGATGAGGAAAGGGTTTTTGGCTTGATAGATTACCTTCTTGAATTGGTTTTTTGAGATTAAGGAAACTCTAACATTCAATACTACCTTTTATACCTTCTAGAGATGACCTCCGAAAGTAATAATTATATAATAAGGTGTAGATTCATGAACAACATGACATTCCCATGTATGTAATTGTCCTTAAAGTGGGGTAACATCAAAATGTACCTCATATCCAAATGGATTGATGTCGTAGATCCAACAAAATTGTTACTTTATGTAGATGAATTTTCATTGGTCTACCAAATAATGGTTTATGGTTGGGGATACAATATTTTTGACAACTTCAATATCTTAATTAGGACCTCAGTTGAAATCATATTCCTTTTAATATTTCACTAACATTAATTAAATGTGGCATAGTCCCCTTCACCGACATCCCTAAATGGAATAGACACCTACCTTCCGAAGGATCCTCTAACTCATTTAGTTGGACCATTGTGGTTTTGATTGTAGAAGTGGGTATTATCGATATCTAGTTTGAATTAAAGTCTAAGATAGATTAAAACTTTGAGGGTTTCAACTAACTCAATAATGTCTACTTTGAGTGGCATTTGTGAATACTGTGCCAATCTATTTCATGGAATTCACACCACTTTCGAGTTTCCTTATTTGACTTCCCGTTTCCCTTTTTTTATGGCTTCAAGTGGTTTTCATGAGGTTGGATATGCTTTATCTTCCCTTTTTTTTGCAAGTTAGGGCCACGTTTAGAAATATTTGTTTAAATTATATTCATAGACCCAAACTTTGGCTTATTCTTCTACTTAAAATTTCTCTCGATTTTGACAACATATCGATAACTAAACATAGTGAGGACATTTCTACGAACTCCATATTTGTTTGGATACACCAATATAGGCCACTAAAATACTTTATAAATAGGTTCCACTCAAAGTATTTAATACTCAACATTGGGCAGAGGCATGGAATTAATTTTTCAACTCTGACATTGTATTGCCTCTTTCCTAACAAAATATTATCCAGCGTGTATATCAATTGTCATAATTTATGAGAAGGTATAATTCCTGCTTGAGGGAATAAAGAAAATCCACCCAAATGGGTTATATGCTAAATTTTGTAGATTCATCTCTAGCATGTCTCTCATAATAACCAAACCATCAATATTTTTTAATGGAAGAGGGACTTAAGGAGTGCGAAGGTCATACTTTTTATATCAAGATTTTTTTGAACCAATTAATAACCCTATAATATTTTTAACTATTTCTCCAAATAATATTTTTTCTCCAGCAAAAAAACTTATATTTTATATTTCATTGCAATCAAAATATACATAATGTTGTCCTTCTCTCCAAGATCACTTTTGAAAGCTTATCTCCTTATCAAAAAATATATCCAAGCAATTCTGCCAAGTTAAAAGTCCTTTCTTCCCTTACTATCAAGTATATGCAATGTATTGAAGTGAATATCTAGGAACCTTAAAGAACTATATGATGATCCATATAACCAAAAAGAGTTTCCACTTAGATACATCCTATAGCTTACATAAAAAATAATTTTCTGCATAGGGAGAATTTCACTTCCCCTATGTTCCTAGATTTGAAAGGTACCATCTAAAAGTGTCAAAGCCTATTTCAATAGGGAATCTACATTGGAATTGAATTCTCGATAAAATGCGATGAAATGAAATTTGTTGAAAAGTCACTTTAACTTATTGAACCATGCCTAAAATTGTAGAGAGTGCTGAATTTGAAATTATGCACCTGTTATTGCACCAATCCATTAAGAGTTTTGAGTTTCCACGGTTTGATTGAGGCATATACCGTTTTCTATGGCACACTTTAAGAGTATCCAAAGTGCATAAAGTTATTATATGTTATTAGATCCTTCCCGAGCTCAATACCTAAAGATAGAGAAATGATATTTGTTTAGATAAATAATGCAACCTACTTGACATAAACTTGGAAAGCCATGTCAAAGTCCATAAAAAAACCCTAAGTGAGATTATGATCAATCACTAGCTGCATGAGAATACTTTTATTCGGTGCATTTCAGTTCCTATCTAATTCTTTGAATGCTTCTTGGATTTTATGAGTAACGTAAGTTGGAGTCCAAATCTTGTCCTCCAACAACATGTTCTTATGAGCATGCCAAATACCCCATATAATATAACATGGAAGGTGTTTAAAGGAGTTTAAATGTTGATTTTGAGACCATTCTTCATACTAGATATTTAAGGTTTCTTTCTTCCAATATCCTAGACAATTATAGGAATGAATCATATCTTCCTAGACTAATTTCAAAAGGAAGCAAGATAAAAATAAATTGTCCATTGTTTCATATTCATCTTTGCACGAGATGCATCTATTGGTTCCACTCCAATTTCGTTTATGACAATGATCCCAAGTCAACATTTTGTTTGACATGGCTAGAAAACCAAATACTTTAATTTTGAGAGGGTATTATGATTTCAAAATCATACTCCACGACCAAACTGGTGTTGATGTATTTGTAACTTCAAAAGATATTCACTTGTATATTGTATTTGTACTTTATTATATCCCCAGCGGAGATGTATTATTCCTTCGATTGGAAGTGTCGTCATTTGTATTTGCAAGAGTCGCAAGTTACATTGTAAGTGTCGTAACTTATCTTTGATGGGTTATTAGACCACCTTGGTGGGGTTGGCCCTGTATGAGTCATGTGGATGGGTTATTAGGCTTCCTTAGGAAGTTGGCCCCATTAGGGTTAAAGGCAGGTTAAGTTGTTGTATAAATAGAGAGTGTGACTCTCTCATTTCACTCATTCACTCACTCATCCAACTTGCATAGTTGAGAGAGAGGAGTGCACACAAGTAGAGGAGGAGTAGTTGCTGGAGACATCTATCTTTTGGGTTTGATCTTTGTGATCTTTGTATTGGGGCTTATTCTATCTCTAAGGAAGTTACGTGGTTTTTCACCTTCTTAGTTTTCTCCGGTGAAATGCTTTGTGTCCATTTGTGATGTCCCCATCTTGACCCTATTGCATTAAGATTGTAAATGATGTAAATATCATTATTAAATCATGGTGAGGAGCTCAAGGCCAAGGCCCCATCATCGATTTATTGTTCTATGTATCGGAAATTAAAATAGATGCCTATGGTTCTTGTGCTATATAGGCACAATGTAAATTAAGACATCATGTAAATATGAATTTTAATGAAATACCCACAACTGACTATGCAATGCAACAAGAGATGGGGGTATGATTCTACAAGGAATAGGGAGGGAAATTATTCAAACATTTGAAACCATAGAATTAATCCAAATGTCATTGAGTGAATCCATCAACCCTCAACTACTTGTTTTGACTTATGCACCCAATCATTTAATTCTTCTAGGAGTTGGTTGACGTAGTTAATGCCTTGGGAATGAAGAGGTATGGAAACCAATTTCGTGCATGGGAAAGCCATCAACCTGAGAAAACGTACTTTTTCTTCTTTGGCCAAAAAACACCCACGAAATGGTGCCCAAAGCCATTCTTCACCCATGGCATTTGCTCTCTCACGTAGCCTGAGCTAGCTGGGGCTTTCTCCTTCACGTTTTCCTTCATTTTCCTATATTTTCCATAGTTGGGAACTAATTTTTGTATTGCACAGTGGTTGGGAAGAAGGGGATCATGATTTTGGGGATTATGGAGGTCACTTCTACCCCTTGAATGCCCCAGAACGTTTTTTGAAAACGATTTTTACTCTCCCAGGGTTGATTCCACACCTGCCATTTCATTTTGGGTTACCCATGTTTTTCTTCATGCCCGGCACTTGTGATTTTGTTGTTATGAGCATCCCTATTTTGTTTTGAACTGTGATCAAGAAATTAGGAGTGGAAGTGGACCAGAATTGGATTGATAAACCTAGTGAGGAGGTAACCTCTCAAGAAGATCAAAAGGGTTGGTTGCTCTTCTATGCACACCTTGAAGAACACTAGAATGGGAGGTATGGAATGAGGGATTGTGTAGTAGTGAAGGGAATACTTCCTTGTGCCAGGTGTGTAGGTATTGTGGGGACCAAGCTAGATAGATCTTGCAGAGGGTGTCCCTATCTCTGGGGTTGAGCTCACTAGCTTAGCAATTCTTCCTTCCATTTCCTTAGCAGCCTGATAAAACCAAATGTGAATTGGCTTTGCTGATTTTGGTGTATATTTGGCTATGTTGTAAGCCTACTATTCCCTTTTTCCTTGTAGAGAGCATGCCCAGCTCGGGGGTGGCAGTTGTGCTGAGAGATTGATGACCACAACTGGCCTATGGCTGGGTGGAACGTTGCAGTTGCATAGCCACTTGCTTGGGACTACCTTGTTTTAATATAATTACTCTCTTGTGTTAATTCTATATTGTCTTTAATTGATGAATGGCATGAATATGTTGAATGTATGATAGATGTGTAATTGAATTTACTTCCGCTTTGTTCTTACATTTATACATTGCATGTCTTTTTATATTATGTGAATGTTTAATTAGTAATTATGGGGCCAGATGCCCAGTTTTAGCATCACGTTCTTTCCATCGCGTTGGTTGATGGGAGGGGAAATTACACCATTGTCTCTTGTGATTGTTATGTTGTGCTTGTTATTCTCTTAGTGATCCTAGATAATATTGAATGAAATTATTGAAAATCTAACATGGTATAAGAGCGGGACTAAGAAGAAGACACTGTGCAACTGCGGAAGCTAGGGCTTCTTAATTTTTGGGTTTCTCTCCACAGTTCATCAAAGGCAGGATGCTAGAATGACTCTCCTAGCAAGGGCGCATCTTTCTGTTGAGACATAATTTAATTCTGAGCATTTTCAGTTTTTGGCCTGTCACTACTGCAGGAAATTAGGGATTCTGAGAAAGTTGGAATTTTTGGAATCTGAGACCATGGCTAGATGCTCCTCAGAAAAATCAAAGTTTAGAGACCAAGATTAAACGTTTTGGTTGGGTAGAACCCTGGGCTCCATCAAACCCTAGTTTGAGATTTTGACTAGAAAACCAGAAACTGTAGATCCGAAAGTTTCAAAGTCAATTTTGAGGGGTCAAATTTTGGAGATTTCAAAATTGAAGTATACCAACTTGATCAGCTTAGCAAGGCGCATCTTTCCATCCAATCAGAAGTCAAAAATTCAAAGTTTGAATTTTTAGGGTTTCTCTGACAAACCCTAATCCAAATTCAGATCCAGTTTCAACAAATCAAGTGGTAAGACCTAAATATTTTATTTCCATTTGAGTTTATCATTAAGATGTCTCACCACACCAAGCTTGAGGATAAGCCTGAAGGGGCTGATAACTTCCGAGCATGGAAGTATAGGATTGGGTTAATCCTAGAAGAGAATGAATTGGACACCTACATAAGTGAAGAGGTTCCAATTCCAAAGGGAGATGAGGCTAAGGCCTTACACAAGAATAACGTGGTTAAGGCCAAGGGAATCATTGCAAATTCTATCAAAGACCATCTCATACCCCACGTGTCTTCTCTAAAGACACGTAAGGAGATGTTTGACTTCTTGACCAAGTTCTTTGAAGGAAAGAACATAAATCACAAGATGACACTGCAAAACCAATTGAAAGGTGTAAGATCCACAATGGAGAGACCATCTAATCCTACTTTACTAAGTTCTCTCAATCAAAGAACAACTTGAAGCTGTGGATGCAGTAGTGGAGAATGGAGAAATTATGATGACCACATTGAATGGCCTACCTAGGTCATGTGATTTCTTCATCCAAGGTATCTCGACAAGAAATAAATTAATCTCTTTCAGTAGACTGTGGGAGGAATGTTCACAAGAAGAAGCTAGACTTGTGGCCCGAGAAGAAAAGATGGGAAGTGAAGACCAAGCTCTCACATCACACACCAAGAAAGGTAAGTTCAAGAGGGAGCAACCTCATCACAAGAAATCTTCTCACCATCATCAAAAGAAGAAATATCACTCTCACATTAGATGCTACACATGTGATGAGAAGAGACACTATGCCTCGGAGTGTCTTAGGAACAAAAAAGGTTCCAACAACAACAAGAAGATATATCATGCCCATGTTTCTAAGGATGATGAACCTCCCAGGAAGAAGACTGAGGTGGAAATTGAAGACTCTTTAAGTGACGAAGAGTATGTTCTAATCTCTTCTCTCACTGGTACTAGTACACATGGGTGTAATGATTGGCTTATTGATAGTGGGGCTTCCAAACATATGACGAGATTTAAAGAATCTTTTATGGACCTATCTGAACATGAGTGACCTCATAAGTTAAAACTTGGGGATGACTATCAATACCCTATAAATGGAAGTTGTGAAGCCTCCTACAAGTTAGTCTCTAGGAAGTCTTTAAAAATGAAAGATGTTCTATATGTACCTGGACTCAAGAAGAATCTTTTCTCCATATCATCTTTGGATGCAAAGGGGATGATAGTTTCATTTGTGGATGGCAAAGTACTTATGTGGCCAAAAGTTAAGACCATAGATGATGCAGTAGTGATTGGAAAGCAAGAGGGAGGATTGTCCAAATTGAACGGACAACCTGAACATGCCATGGTACACGAATCCATGGAGCCAAGTGAACTTTGGCATAGAAGGCTTGCACATGTGCACTATAGAGCACTACCAATTGCAAGCAAAGCAGTAGAAGGTATTCCTGAAATCTAGTCAAAGCATGAAGGTGTTTGCAAAGGATGTGCAAAAGGAAAGAACACAAAGAAGGCATTTCCAAGCAGTGAAAGCAAGGAAAAGGGAATCTTGGAGATTATCCACTCTGATGTATGTGGTCCGATGTCATCCAGTTCTCTGAGTGGGTATGTATATTATGTTTCTTTCATTCATGATTTCTCTAGGAAGACTTGGGTCTATTTCTTGAAGAACAAAGATGAAGTGTTTGATAAGTTCAAGGAATTCAAAGCCTTGATAGAAAACCAAACTGATAAGAAGATCAAGACCTTTAGATCCGACAATGGCGGTGAATTCACTTCAGGGGACTTCAAGAAGTTATGTAGTGATTCAGGGACTAAGAGGGATTCGACCACTCCTTACAATCCAAAACAAAATGGGATTGCAGAAAGGATGAATAGGACAATCATGGAAGTAGCACGAGCAATGCTTCATGACCAAGATCTACCTATGCACCTATGGGCAGAAGCAACAACGACAACTGTACATGTACCAAATAGAACACCTCACAAGATACTTGACAACAAGACACAAGAAGAAGTTTTCTCTGGTGAGAAACCAGAAGTTAGCCATCTCAGTATATTTGGTTGTCCAGTATATACACATGTTCCAAAAGAAAAGAGGACAAAGTTAGATCCTTCAGGAAAGAAGGGTATATTTGTGGGGTACAATGAAAACTAAAAGGCATACCGAATCTACTTTCCAGGATTTAAGAAGAATGGAATCAGCAGGGATGTGACGTTTGATAAAGACTTAGCATACATCAAATTGAGGAAGCCACTTGTGGAAGAAAATGAAGAACCAAGAGTACCCAAAATACAAGACACCACCATGAACGAAGCAATTCCAGAAGAGGATCGTGAAATAGAAGATCCACAAGAACCTGTTGATCTACCCCGTGAGAAGAACTCTCACAAGAAGAAACCAACATGATCTAGAGAGCTCATCCAAGATGCAGAAAGGTATGGTATTCTAGAGTAGGAACACATAGAAATAAAAGGGACAAGGTCACACACTAGCTATGTTGCGTTACTATGTGACATAATGAAGAACCTTATAGTTATGAAGAAGCAACAGAAAGAAGGAATGGAAGGACGCCATGGTCGAAGAATACCAATCGATCATGAAGAATGATGTTTGGGATATGGTTCCAAGACCAGAAGGGAAGTCTCTTGTGACTTCTAAGTGGATCTACAAGATCAAGCATGTTGCAGATGGTGGCATAGAGAAATACAAGGAAACGTTTGTGGCTCATGGATTCTCCCAGAAAGAAGGGATAGATTATGAAGAAAATTTTGCACCTGTAGCTAGATACAATTCCATCAAAATAGTACTTGCTCTTGATGTAGTGATGAAATGGAAGATAGACTAGATGGATGTAAAGACAGTTTTCTTGAATGGTGTAGTCGAAGAGGAAGTGTATGTGGAGTAGACACTTGGTTTTGAGACATATGACAGGGAGTCATATGTGTGCAAGTTAAAGAAATCCTTGTATGGCTTGAAGCAAACACCCAGGGCATGGTACGGAGGGATAGACAACTTCCTGACTAGTTTGGGTTTTACCAAGAGTAAAGCGGATTCCAACCTTTACTACAAGGTTGAGGAAGGAAATCCAGTGATACTCCTACTATTTGTGGATGACCTGTTTGTGATAAGTGAAGATACTAGGCTGATTGCCGACACAAAGAGGAAGCTTGCTTCCAAGTTCGAGATGAAGGACTTGGGTATGATGCATTAATTTCTAGGTATGGAGGTGTGGCAGAGTGTAGATGGAATCTTTCTTGGACAAGGGAAGTATGCAGTAGAGATCCTGAAGCGGTTCGGGATGATGGACTGCAAGTCCATGGCCACACCTATGGCATCGAACCTGAAGCTATTGAGTGATGCTTCATCAGAGTCGGTTGATGCCACGATGTATCGTCAAATGATTGGTTCCTTGATGTACCTGACGAACACGAGACCAGATATTTTCTTTTGCTGTGAACACCTTGAGCCAGTTCCTGATGTATCCTAGATATGTTCACTTGATTGCTGTGAAGCATATTTTGAGGTACCTGAAGGGTACGATTGATTATGGGCTCAAGTATGATGCGAATCAAAAGTTTAACTAGAGGGTTATGTTGATTCAGATTGGGAAGTCAGTGCTGCAGATAGGAAGAGCACTTCAGGGTGCTACTTCAGAATGGGATAAGGTGTGATCTCTTGGTTTAGTAGGAAGAAATCCTGCGTAGCACTGAGTACAGTCGAAGCAAAGTATGTCGTAGCCTGTTTGGCTAGTTACGAGGCAGTATGGCTAAGGAAGCTACTGTCTGATTTTTTTGATCTCCAGTTGGATGATACTTGTATCTTATGTGACAACCAGAATTGTGTGAAGTTGTTAGAGAACCCAGTGTTCCATGAGAAGTCAAAGCATATCGAGATCAAATATCACTATATCAGGGATATGGTGCAGAGAGGAGCAGTGAAGCTCCTATATATTGTGGCAGATGAGTAGATTGCAAATGTGTTGACCATAGCACTAGCTAGAGTGAAGTTCGAGTACTTCAGAGAGAGGCTTGGTGTTCTTGAGATAGAAGATACTTCGAGGAGGAAGTGATGGGACACATTTGCAGGAGCCATTCCAAGCATGGTGGTAGGAGGATCCTTCCCATGGATGTGGATGTAAGTGTTGTGTGATGAGCATCAGGACGATGGTCCAGATGATGTTCTGTATGATGATGATCAGGATGATCATGTGCTGATGATATGCATCAGGATGATGATATGCATCAGGATGATGATAAAGATGATCATCTAATGATGATATGCATCAGGATGATGCTATGATGATGATAAAGATGATCATGTGATGATGATATGCATCAGTATGATTCTATGTATGATGATGATCAGGATGATCATGTGATGATGATGTGCATCAAGATGATACACTGTATGATGATGATCAATATGATCATAAGCATCAGGATGATGCTCCATGCGAAGATGATCATTGTGATCATGAGTATCAGGATGATACTCCGTGGCCATGGATAGGTTATGCAATAGCATGTAATCATCCCTGGGAGATCCTATAGGTTGAGAAGTAAGCTCGTAATCATCCCTGGGATGCTCTTCGAGGTTTCGCGAGTTCACATGTAATCAGTCCTGGAGATACGATAGCTTGTGCTAGTCACGTAAAAGTCCTGGGATACTCTTCAGAGATCTTGCAGGTCGCAAGATGCTCTTTTAAGGTTTTGTGGAGATCACATGTAATAAGTCCTGGAGATCTGATAGGTTGTGCTAGTCACGTAAAAGTCCTGGGATTCTCTTTAAAGATCTTGCAGGTCGTAAGATGCTCTTTTAAAGTTTTGTGGATGTCACATGTAGTAGCTCCCTGGGAGATCCGATAGGTTGATAAGTATGCTCGTAATTAGTCCTGGGATGCTCTTTCAAGGTTTTGTTGATGCACATAATCAACCCTGAGAATTCCACAGAATGGCCCGCTCGTAGAGACGATGAAGACCTACAGGAGGCTAGGCCTACATCCAACATGAAAAAGGGTTCGCTCTGTAGAAATTCCTATGATGAGAAGAATTGAGAGATAGCACCAATGATCGAGATGACGAGTACAGTAGCAGTGATGATGATGCTCCGTGATCCAGTGACGATGATCCAGCTCTACAATTAAACACTTGTGCCTATATGTATTGATGACCTGTGTCAAGAGAATACCTTCCTAGTTAAGAGGGAGTGTTGATGTATTTGTAAATTCAGAAGATATTCACTTGTATATTGTATTTGTACTTTATTGTATCCCCAATGGAGATGTATTATTCCTTCGATTTTAAGTGTCATCATTTGTATTTGCAAGTGTCACAAGTTACATTGTAAGTGTTATAACTTATATTTGATGGTTTATTAGAACACCTTGGTGGGGTCGGCCCTGTATGAGTCATTTGGATGGGTTATTAGGATTACTTAGGAAGTCGGCCTAGTTAGGGTTAAAGGCAAGTTAAGTTGTTGTATAAATCGAGAGTGTGACTCTCTCATTTCACTCATTCACTCACTCATCCAACTTGCATAGTTGAGAGAGAGGAGTGCGCACAAGTGGAGGAGGAGTAGCTGCTGGATACATCTATCTTTTGGGTTTGATCTTTGTGATCTTTGTATTGGGGCTTATTCTATCTCTGAGAAAGTTGCGGGGTTTTTCACCTTCTTGGTTTTCCCCGGTGAAATGCTTTGTGTCCATTGTCTCTTGTGATATTTATGTTGTGCTTGTTATTCTCTTAGTGATACTAGATAATATTGAATGAAATTATTGAAAATATAACAACTGGATGACTAGTTTGTTCTTAGGCACAAATGGCACTTTATAGCCATGTTTTGTAGTCAAATTCCATGTGGTTTTGTTCCAAGACCATAATATTTCATCCTCTTAATCCCATAAAGTAACTGCACTATGAGAAATCAAAGAATCATATCTAGTACATTCTTCCATCTCTTGACCTTGAATTTGTAAATCTGCAATTGAGTACCAGGACTGTAGTCCAAACCAATTCAGACCATAAGCTGCTACATCGTGTAATCTATTTAACCCCCATTCCTTAAGGGATTGTCTTTAATATTCTCAAATCCTATAGTTTCCAAAGTAGATAATCCAAACATCAACTCCCAAATGCATCTTGTCACCCTTTCCATTTTTCTAAGTATCGGGAAATATTTTACCACACATTTGCACACATTAGAGACCCTTTGATTGATTTCTACTCTATACAAATCCACTCTACCAATACCAAATTTTATAAGTATTTGTTCTTCATAATATTTCCATAGAGGTAATTGTTGAATAAAAGTCACCATAGACTCTTGGATCCAAGAGCTTGGCCAAATCACTGGATATGCTTAAGCCCCCAACCACCTTGATTCTTGGGTTTTTTCAAAGAAGGCCCTTTTACCAAAGGGATAGCCTCCTTTTTCCTTTTTCTAGTTCAAAAAAACTATAAAATATCTTCATTATTTTTTCAAGGATTTCTTTATGAATGAAATCAATTGAAAACTGATACATGGGGTTCTTTCCAACACATATTTGACTACAACCAGTTTCCCTCCATGTGATAACTAATGATAACACCAGTAAGAGACTCAAGCCTCTATTTTCGTGTAAACCATAACCAATCTTAATATCAGTAAATCAACTGGTTTTTTATCAAATCCAATATACTTCAAACCTTTTTCCAAGGGACCTAAAGGACCATGAAACTTTTCTCTAAAGAATCTATGTATATTTGGCATTCAAATAAGTCAATGCAAAATTTAACTTGT